>BGNK01003155.1:0-15927 GCA_003297005.1 Symbiodinium sp. clade A Y106 | reverse complement strand
GGGATACCATTGGGGGGGGGGGGGGGCGGGGAACCGAGAACCGGGATCATATATATATATATACACACACACACACACACACCAAATTTGCACCTCGAGTATCATCGCAAGTTCGCGTGTCACCTGCAGTGCCCGTGCCTCCCTTCTCCATTCCTCCGCATGACTACTAGTGCAGCAGTTGAACACAACAGGCAACCCCTCGGCACGGTTGTTCGCAATGCTGCGCCCAAAAGGCTATATGCATGATCAACTCCGCCCACTGTCGCCCAAACGTCAAAACAAGGCTCCCCCACAACCTCAAACCCAAAGCTCACCAACCTGAAACCAAAGTCTCAAGTCTAGCCCTGTGAACCCGAGGCCTAGCAGGCGGGCTCAAATCAAAGCGTATTCAAGCTGAATCGCAAGTAATCAATCTTGCCGTATCCCCATGTCCCCAGCATGTCTTTCTGGTAAGGCGTCAAATCAAAAGGCCCCGATGTTCATCAACTCCCATGTGCTGGGCCTCGAGGTGAGCGACCTGTGTGGGTCCAGCTCACCGCCAAGCTCCAGTGGTGGTCGGAATCCCAAAAGAAGCACTTGCCCGCCTGGAGCCCGGATGCACACCGAAGCCTCGACTGGGAGAAACTGTGCAGCTCAGCGCACTTCTGCATCGACTGAGCCCATCTAAATCGAAGCTGGCTTTGGCCCCTGGTGATCTCTTGCTTGTTGCTTGTCCTGAAGGCTCAATGAGCCCTCATGGAAGATGCCCTCCACAGTATCGGCTCAAGGGCCTAGGGTCGGTCGAAGCCGACCGTGGATGCAATGCATCCATGCCTCGGTTTTCAGTTTGGGAAGCTCGGCTCGCCTTGGCTGCCGACGGCGTGATTTTCAAAGGTTGTAGTGGAAAGGTCTACAGCGCAGGCTCGGGTTTGTTTTCGAGGGGCTCCAACCGAATGTGTTGCGGCTGTCAGCAATGTGGAGTCTCATGCTTCATAGTGCTCGTGGGTGTAGCCGAGTGTAGCAGGCCTTGGACTGAACCAGACATCGCCCCTCAAGTCAGGAGCAATTCCTGCTTCTGCGAATGCCCGTGGTGCTTGGGCATGCATTTTGCCATTTGCATGCCTGTGGTCCGCTCCGAAGTAGGCTCTAGAGCAGGTGCATAGGCTGCCGGCGTGAATCAGGCGGTAGGTGAGGCCTCTCCCAAAGTAAATCCAGGCGAGACTCGAACATCGAGCTCGTAGAAGAGCGGCTGAAGAAAGCCGAGCGCCTCGGAGTGGTACTTACTTGGCCAATCTTCTTCCGACTTCGGAAAGCCATGTCCATGCCGCTTGCAAGAGTTTCGACCAGCTGTGAGTGAGAAAACGAAGCCCCAGCGCAGAAGACCTTGGCGGAGCTTTTCCGGTGAGACCAGAGAAGAACACAAGCGCACTGGTCAGAAGCAAACACAAACACGATACATACATGCATAAGCATGCATACATCCTTGCATGCATGGATGGCTGGCTGGATGGATGGATGGATGTACAAAAGAGATGATGGGTTGATAGGCTGATAATTTGTTAGATACATCGACCGATAGACAGACATGCAGAGACAGGCAGGCAGGCAGACAGAGAAGACACATGGAGAGATGCGTAGATATACACGGTATAGATTTAGTATACCGACGTGCATGCAAGCGTGCATACATACATGGATATGGAGACACATCAGGCTTTGCGCTAGGCTTGTCATCAAGTCACTTGAAGGCTGGCCAGGGCATGCTCTGCATCGGACGGGGGAGAGCCACATCCCGAGCCTGATCTTGGCCTGAGCTGCTGGGCACGAAAAAGCAAACGTAGGTTTTGTATGGTTCCTTTGCCTACCTGCATCATCTGCTCTTGACTGCTTTTTCTTTCCCCGGTTGGACTTGCAGAATGGATCCTAAGGCTTACAGATACACTCCTGAGCCCTCCCACTGCACACTCAGAGTTCGGCGAGTCGCTGTGCTGAGGCTTGGCACCAGCCCCTCTTGTTCGCTCACGAACGCCCTCGGGTGACTTTATAGCCCAGACGTTCCACAGACAAGTCTCCCCACAGGAGACCCACAGCAGCTAGGCTGCACTGACGCATCACTTCTGCACAATCTAGCCGACCTACATCCTTCTCGGACAGGGCACATGTAGTTGTGCAGAAGCTAGAGGAGCCCAGAACCAAACCTCAATGTCCTGGAGGCTCACCGAAGAAGCTTGCCAGCATGCTCAGGCAGGCACATGTGGTAGCGCATTGATCCATGTTTGATGGTGAGCGGGGGGTTACTTATTCTAATTATAGTGGGCCCCAAAACCCTATTCTACAATTATTATGGCCCCTAAATTACAGCCCCGCAACCTCGATGTTGAGCTCTTGTAAAAAGGGCCTGGGCTACTTATTGCTGGGGACGGGTCGGAAATTCAAGACCTGTCAGATGTTTCGAGCGTTAGTATTAGGCCGAATCTGCAGAACATGCTGCTGCTAGCGTCTCTTGAGTTGGTGCCAGGATGTTGGAGTCGCGAACCAACATCAACCTCGATGACGTCTCGAAGGAAAGCATGCCCAAGGAGCAGCCATAGACCCGCGACAGATGCACTCAAGCTTGCGGATTCGCGCACAGATTAAGTTGGGACGTTTGTGTGTTCGTGCATGTGCGCGAGTGTGTGCATACAGATACTCAGACCCTGAATTGGACTCTGAATACATGCATACTCGTACATTCGTACATAGCTATAGTGGGCCTCACCGTCGTCGGAATGAAGGACGGAAGAAGCATGAGATGTTAGACTGTAGCTATGCTAAGCTTCATTTCAGGTATCCTGAGCGATGTGGCGGAAAATGCTAAGCGGATTTTGTAGCTGTTGATGTTTCGTAGCGCTGGCTTTTGCCCGAACCTAGGACCTAGAGAGAGAGAGAGAGACGGTAGGTTTCAGGTCAGCTCAGGTGTAGAGTTTTGCATGAAGTGCTTTCTTTTGCGCCCTCGAGATTGCTAGTCGCTGCGGGCCCGGTTCAAGTCTCTGATAGCGAAGTCAGCGAGAGCTGCAGCCATGGCTTCCTGTCGCAGCCACAGTTACCTGGTGCTTGCGCTTGCTTTGCCCTGGCTAGTCGCAGAGGCTCAAGTCGCCCCGACAGAGGTTTGTGAGGACCAGTCCGACCAGTCCCTGCTGCAGCTTGGCAGTGGCCTGGGCTGTCCTCCGGTACCCCAAGTGAGCTGCCAGAACACACTCGGCACGATTCACAACGGGCCCACCCCAGGGATGAAGAAGATGTCCAAGGCCATGCCTGATGTGGACCTAAGCCCTGCGGACTGCCCCTTGTGCAGCACACCCGGTGCCTCTGCTTCCTTGTACAGCATTGAGCGCTTCGACGGCATGGGCCAACGTGCTGCTCACCTTATTGTGATGATGGCACTTGCAAGCCACTTGGGAGTAAATTTCGGTGGGCTACTTCCGCACCCTTCTACAGAAGTTCATGGTGCAGACGTCCACGCATGTTTGAGTGCAGTTGTGGGGAGCGATTATACATCCCTCCGTAAGCAGGTGAGGCATGCCAATTTTGACACGTGTTTCTTCGGGAGCCACGTTCTGCTCTCAACATTCGAGGAAGGCCATCAGCCCGTCGGCCAGAAGATTTTGTTTCAGGAATGCGGATTTGGGAAGGATATTGTCCGCTTCTTGACACCAGCTTTCCTGAAAAAGTTGAGGCAGCACACGCAGCTACTCAGCCACCCAACGCCGTACTTTGGTCACGAGAAGAGGATTCGCGTGGCCGTCCATGTCCGCCGAGGCGACATCGACGTCTCAAGGCAGACGAACCGTGACATTCCTAACAACGTGTACCTCCAGGTGGTAGAGGCCATTCGACAAATGGCTCGGAACATGGCAGAGATCCACATCTTCAGCACCACTAAAGAGGGAAAGCACGCCAGCAGCGACTTCGAAGCTTTCGAAAAAGCCGGTATGACAGTTCACTTGAACGGTGACGAACTCGGTGACCTGGCCCACATGGCCCAGGCAGACGTTCTGGTCCAGGCTCCCAGCAGTTTTTCCTGGGTGGCTGGAGTCCTGAGCACGAACTGTGTGGTTTCCTTCAAGTCCTATCCTGGCGGATTGCAGGACTGGATCTTCCACCACGCCGGAAGCTTCAAAAAGGACGATGCCGACCGCCTTCGGCAGTGCATCCAGGATCGTTTGCACCGCACCGGCCTATTGTGAATCTTCCTCTAGCTTCGAAGTACCTACATGCACACATAGTTGCCTAGTTAGTTTTGAACCTGCACTGAGTCTCGTTGGCGCCCTTTGTCGAAGACAAGGGTCTCTGCTAGAGGCTCCAATTATGCTTTAGAAGAGTCCTGTGGACAATGGCTTTCTCGGTCAAAAAGAGAGTATCGCTCCGGAGACTGATCTGAACCTGCGGCCATGTGGCCGTCCTGATGACAGAGCCTGGCAAAGCTCTGACTCGAGAAGTAGCCGCAACTGTTCATGTTTCCTCCAAAGTACTACTATCTACAGTAACCATAGTTTACAATATTATACTAGAATGTACTATAATATACTATAGGTTTCCTTCAAGCTCAGTCACTCAGTCATCCCCGACGGAGGAGATCAAACCCCGGCAGCGGCTGGTGCGGCACGAGGCCGAAGATCTCCGTTGGGTGAAGGAGGCTTTGGGCATGCCGTTCGGCTGAGTCATAGGGACCCTTCGGGGGGTAGGGGGAGGGGGGGTAATTAGGGGGCCTGAATGCCCAGAATAAGGACCGAATAAGGCTTGTTTAAGGAAATGCAGTCCCTTACCCCCCTCCGCCCCCCCCCCCCCCNACACAAAGCTACTTCAGAGTCGCACCAAGCCGCACACAAGCCCCAAGATCGCACCAAGTCGCATGGCACATAAGCGGCCGCCTCCCCACCCATCTCCCCATAAGGGTCCCTATGACTGACAACAAACAGACACTGCCTGCGACTGCCAAGCCATACTTGCAACTGCCCTAGCTGGTCCCCTAAATTCCAGTAGAAACTAGTAGCTCATTGGCATTACAGGGCCTGAGGATCCAAGAGTGCATCACTGTAACTGTTCATCTGGTTTTGTGATGTCACAGTAGCAAAGGCCGATGTGCCAATGTGTGCCGACGATGTTCTGTACCCCGTTCCACATTGTACCATGTCTCCACTCCGAAGCTGAAGTTTTCTGTCCTGAAGCCCAGGATTTGGCCCAAGGTGAATGTCGCCGCAGAGAAGTCGGCCACCCAGAGCTGATGCTGTCGGCGGATTGATTTTAAGAGGTGATTCTGCACATTTCTGCAATCAACTAAAGATCGCTCCCAGCTGTCAGGTTCTTGGTAGAGGAGGTCCAGCCCCAAATCGTCAAAGAGCTGCCAAAGTTCTTGCTGCATGGCAACTATTTGCAAGAACATGAGAGTAAGAGCATACCTGCTTTGTTGATGCCGGTTCCAGTTCCGAAGCATTTCCATTTAGTTTGCCGCGACACACGGATGCTCTAC
Source organism: Symbiodinium sp. clade A Y106 (assembly GCA_003297005.1). Classification (NCBI taxonomy): domain Eukaryota; class Dinophyceae; order Suessiales; family Symbiodiniaceae; genus Symbiodinium; species Symbiodinium sp. clade A. The sequence continues at coordinate 10,439 of BGNK01003155.1, read as the reverse complement.
TGTGCCGAAGTCAAGCTCATGTAGTAGCCGGGAGAATTTAGAAGCTTCCGTTTAGGGAGTCCTTTGCTTTACGCCTTGATGCTGCATGTGGGTCTCGTGGTTTGTTGGTAATGTTGGTGGAACCCACGGTCCCTGGCTGCGTAAGAAGGCGAAGAATCATGCAGAATAAATATTGTACCGTAGCATGTTGACAGCCCTGCCGGCTTGGCATCATTGCCTAGCCTCATAATCGACCGTGCTTCGGAGCAGCTAAGGAAAGGCTTCCACTTCAAGCATTTTAACTTCGGCCATGGCATTCCGGATCTGCATGGCCTGGAGGTGTGGGAAGCACCGTGCCGGGATCAGGACGCAAAGCGGCAGGGCTTTGAGATCCACGTGTCTTTCAAGCTCCAGCAGCGGGGCTGCACTGAGACCCCCCAAATGCTGATTTTTTTTGTGGGAGTCGCCCGAGCATCATAAACTTCGCTTGGAGCTCTTAGGAGAGCAAGTTTACTTTGGAGCATGTTGTAGTTCGGTCATGGCAATGAGTCGATTACCGAGCTGCATCGTAGATTTAGATCTGGACCCCACATGGTCATATGCCTACAGACCGCTTTAATTCCGGGTCCATTGCGCTATGAATCATTCCTAACATCCAAATCCAACATAGCCCTCAGCCTGCGAGGTCGGATGTGGAGATTGCTGCCTCCGTCCTGGGTCTTACCGCGGGCCTCTCCTACCTCTCGCTGAAGGGCAGCACCTGGGACTCGAGTGATTGAAATTTAGATGCCAGGTCAATCATGTTGAAAGCAAGTTGAACGTCAATGGCCGACTTGGCGAACACGGCCGCTGCAATTTGTCGCTGGTACGGCTGGTCAGTAGATGCCATCGTCGTCGCTGAAATCTCACTCTTCCCCTCGCTCCCTCCCTCGCTGTCTCTCGCTCTCTCTCTCTCTGTCTTTCTTCTTTCTCTCCCCCTCGCTCTCTCAAAAACTCACTCTCTCTTGCTCTGGCTCGGTCGCTCGGAGGAGGAGTGTTCTTTCGATAGAAAATTAGTAGAGGTAGTTGAAGTACGTAGTCATGGCCACCATCGTCGTTATATTTCTACAGGCTAGTCGTCGTTGTGCTGGTCGTGGTCGTGGCAGTAGTTGTAAGGCAGTAGTAAGTCCGGGATGCCTGGCGTTGCTCGCTAGTTTTCCCTGGTGAAGGGGGAGGTAGCTGCAGCTCATATGATCTGTTTTTGCGCGTAAGCGGGGATAGGGCCTTTGCAGGAGTGTCGATATGGGCCAGAGACGGCACTTCCCGGAGGGTGCTATAAGCAGAGCGGTGCTACTTTCTGCAGTACCGTTTGTTGCTACAGTACTGGGCTTACTACTGTAGCAGTCGTAACTGCAGCAGCAAGAGCCGTCATTTCAAACACACAAAAGGCCACACCAAACACCATCCTGCGACCTAACAATTGTGTGAATATCCGATCTTTCAGCCTCTCATGAAACAGACCATGAATACAGCAAAACACATGGTTTTTGACTTGAGTGTACGTGTACACACAAAGGTAGGGCTCCTGTTGAATATTCAATCCTGAAAGCCTCCTTATGCGCAGTTGTTACGCTCTGACAGCGAGAGGTCTGATTATCCGCCTTGACCCATTGCTCAATGAGGAGCCTTTGATTGGAGGCGCGGGAGTCTTGACGTGTCGAAGCTTCACGAAGGCGGTTCCTGTCGTGTGTTTGCATGTGGTCACTTGCTCGGCTCACCTCGGGAAGCTTTTGAGGGATGTCGCGGAAATTCGTAGTTTGAGGTGGGCGGGTGTGGGGTTTGCCAGGCATTGTGGCCTACTTCATCGATCCGCCAGTGGTAGACTTCCGCATGATGCCCGGAATTGCACAGGCACGGATGCAGCTCAACCCCTCTGCATGGGTTGGAGTTCGGACTGCATGTGGTGAGCAGAGTGTACTGCAGGACTCTTCAATATTTCTCGAATCTGGTGGTGAAAATGCAGTAGGTGAATGTTTACTACAACCCTCCGCCGAAGAGAAAGGGTCACATGCTATGACGCCTCTCGACCTTTCAGCACCCCTCCCCCCAAATGGTCAGTCCTCCACGCCACTGCACCGACTTCACCACATAGGACTACTCGAGCACCCCACCTGAACCGCAACACAAGTTTCGGGCTCGTCGACTTGATCAGGTGGCAGAGATGGGTCCTCTCAACAAGGTCATCCGAGATCTCCTCCAGTCCGCCATCCACGACCAGCTCCTGCTTCCCAATGCCGCCTAGCCTGAACAGAACACCGGACCTAGCTCTGGTTTAGAATCATCGAGAGTCGAATTGCCAGTCCTTCCAAAGCCCCAGAAAGTATGGTCCCCTCAGGCCCTGAAAAAAGCATTGGAGGGTTCGCGTGCGGCTTTCGCTTTATGCAAGGTCATCCACGTCCCCATGGTTGACGATGAGGACTTGGTGGACACGGCCAGCGTAAGAGATGCGAAGCCGCTGGGAGTATTGCGAGTAACTGCCCCTCGGCCCTCGGATGTCAGTCTTGCTGCTTCTTTGCAAGACTCTCCGGGATCCTGCTGGGGTGGTCCTCAAGAAAAACATTTTTCTTAGGACACTCTGGCAGCACGTCGCAGCCGTTTCTGCTCGCAGTGCCTTTGGAGTGGACGTAAGTATTCTTTTCTTGGGCACGTTAACGGCTAGATGGCGATGTTGAAGCTCCTCATGGGCCTGGCGTTGGCTTGGCTGACGGTCGGCACGCCCAGCAGCCCCGGAGGGAGCCCCAGCAAGGCCAACACCACGCAGGCTCGAAGCAACCTGCGAGGGCCAGCCGTAGCCTCACCCGGGGCAGCACCAGACGCAGCACCGGCCGTACCTGACGGCAATGTCCGCTCCGTTTGCCAGACCCGTCAATTTGACAGCAGTCTTGGGCCTAATGGAGGTGAGAACATGGCGCAATGCCAGGGAGATTGTGACGGAGATGAGGACTGCGCGGCTGGGTTGATGTGCAAGCAGAGAGACAATGGCGAGTCCGTTCCCGGATGCAGCGGGGGCCTCTCCTGGCCGCAGATGGACTACTGCTACGACCCGCAGTGTGAGGACGAAGAGGAAGGCTTGCCACCTTTGGACAGCAGCTACGGGAACACAGGGTCGACAGACATGCCGAAATGCTCTGGGGATTGTGACGAAGATGGGGACTGTGCTACAGGGCTCAAGTGCTATCAGAGGTCCGGTACCACGACGGTGCCTGGATGCTCAGGCACAGGCGTTCACGATTTTGATTACTGCTACGACCCGGCAGATGCCCCCGAGCCTCCGACTATGCCTCCCGGAAGTGGACCAGCTTGCCTGTGTGTCTTCGATGTTGACCGGACATTAACAGGAAAGCAGGGCACTGCCAACAATGAGTGCCCTGCAGACAAGGAGATTTACGGTATTTGGGACACTGCCTACAGAGGCGGCTGGTTGACGATCTCTGACGCTGGCCAGCATCTGAAGGAAACCTTCTGTAGCAAGTGCTATATGGGGATAGTATCAGCTGGCATGGCCAGCGGGCGCTACTCACGAGAGCGAAGCTACTTGCTGGAGAATGTGCTGGTGGGAGAGCCCTTCCAGGCACTGCTGTCCTCCAATTCTCAGACGTCCCACTGGTCCGTCAGATCGGTGCATTCACCACTGGTTGCTCGAGCTAGAGCCTAGAGTGAGTTTTGATACTTTGCACGTAGGTCGCCAGGCGTTGTACTCCTTTTTTTGGACACTGGGGATTCAGGTTCTCGGATGGCCTGATGGGCAGAAGCAGGATGCAGTTGCTGGCATTGTGGCATGGTACGAGCAGCAGGGCATCAGAATCGCGGACGAAGACGTCTACTTCTTCGGCGATCGCACGGAGAACATTCCCCCCTTCGGCTCAACTTCTTTCAATGCCCGGGAAATCTCCTGTGGTTCACGGGACATGGGCATTGGCAATGGCATCGTCGGGTATTGCGGTGCAACGACGGTGGCCCGGCAGCAGCTCGCATGTACTTCCAGCTGGGTTCGAAGCGAACAAACAAAGTCAGTTCTAAATTCATCTGCCAGCCAGAAGCCTGCCGCAGGATGAGATCGTGGATACGAAGGGTGTCCACGTCTGCAGCGATGCGACACCGACTCCGACACCTTTGCCCCCGCCACCAGCCACAGAGGACTGCTTGTGTATTTTCGACATTGACAGGACTCTCACTGGAAAGCAGGGTGACCTCACGAGTCCGACCTGCGACAAGAATAAGCTGGAGAACAGCATTTGGGACACCGCTTACGGTGGGGGCTGGCTCACCCTCTCAGAGGCAGCTCAGACCTTGCCGGAGACTTTCTGCAACTCCTGCTACTTGGGTGTTGTCTCGGCTGGGGATGCTGGAGGTCATACCTCACCCGAGAGGCCATTTCTCCTGGAAAATGTTTTACGCAGTGAGAAGTTCGACAAGATGAAAGACGAGAACAGCCAAGCGTGCCTTGTCTTGCAGTTGACTGGGTCATCACTGCTTCTAGTGATTCTAGTGGACGAGGTGAGTCTGAGGGCCAGGGCATAGTGACCTCATCATGTGAGAGTGCTGAGGTGCGGCCATGTCCGTAGTTGTTGTTTGACGGCCTCAGGGTTTCATTCTGATCTGCCTGGCCTGCGAATCTCTCCTGCCCTAAGCATGCCACGACTCACCATGAAGACAGTAGAAGTTTCATGTAAGACCCGCTCACGCCGGGAACCGCAGCAGTCTGGACCTCACCCTCAGCCCAGAGAAAGAAGAAGCAGGGACGCCAGAACCTTTTTGCCAGGTCCGCATGGTCCGACTATCCAAGAGTGGATTCCCCTCTGGTTCTCGCGTGGCCGAACCGGTTGAAGCAGAACGCTGCCCAGCTGGATTTCAGCTTGCGAAGTGACATGTTGTGTAGCAGAGGAGAGGCCGTGAGGTTCAGCTTGTCGTGTCTTGCAGGCCGTCCATTCGGGCATGACAAGGGAAACCCCGGTTAGATGTAATCGTATGCATACGCAGGCTGCCGAAGGCATCGTCTCCTGGTACGCGCAGCAGGGCGTCACTATCCCCCCGAACAAAGTGCACTTCTTCGGCGACCGGACCGAGAATATTGGACCCTTCGCTGAGAAGGGCTACAATGCTAGAGAGATCTCATGTGGCTCACGAGACTACTCCTTGTACTCCAGCGGGATGGTGGGTCTCTGTGGTGCGAGGAAATCCGAGATTGTCGACACACCGGGTGTTGCAGGGTGCTGATCACCGGGAATTCCGTAGTTGAATTCCATCACTGGGTCGTCAGTGCAGGCCGTACTGCAGACTTGCAGGGCCTTACAGTCAGATCCATGCCCACACCAGTATGGGTAGAGTTTAGAGGCTGCTTCTAGGCAGCATTTGCGCATGCCTATAGCGTCGCCCCACCTGATCCAGATGTGCTGGGGTAAAGCATATAGGAAGTCCATTGCTGCAGAGGTGGGGTGAGCTTTTCTTTCGAGCTTTTGATGGGCAGTCACCTCGATGGCCCAAAGAGGCAAAGCCTCCAGGTGCATGTACAGATATAGACACACGCTCCGCATTCAGAAGGAGCAGCGGGGAGGACCTGAGGTTACATAAAGATACTCCTCGGCCTCTTCGCCGAAACTTGACGCACCCCTGCATGAACTTCGTTCGCGAAGAGAAAGCAGCTGTCAACGGCAGCGGGCCAGAGTTCGAGTGCGTATCAGCAGCACCTTTGAATGCAGAAACTCGATTGCAGGATCTTGTCGTGTGAACCCCAATCCATGTGCTTGGACTTCAGAGCTGACAGCACAGAACAATCGCTGGATAGTTGGATGTGGAGCATCCAACACTACATCTCTCGCAGGAGTGTAATGAACAAAAGCTTGGATTCCGAGGTTTCGTCCGTGCACCTCCCGGCAGCAAGTGCTGGCAGCTGCCTCGGTGGCCCTTTGCGCCCTTGGCTGGATCGGCAGATGACTCCCGAGGCTGACTGGCCAGGGAAGAAAGTAGCGAAACGGGTATGTCGCGGTAGCAGAAGAAGAACAAGGAGGAGCACTGTAGTAGTAGCAGCAGTAGTCGTCGCCGTGGTCGTGGTCGTCATGGTAGTGGTGGTAGTGGTGGTGCCGGTGGTGTGCGTCGTCGTCGTCGTAGTGGTGGTAGTGGTAGTGGTAGTGGTAGTAGTAGTAGTAGTAGTAACTTAGTAGTAGCAGCAGCAATCGTGGTGGTGGTGGTGGTGGTGGGACGGAGTAGCTAGGCGGTATTGTAGGCATTACGTACTTATTACTGGTGGCTGCGGCAGTTTCCTAAACCCTAAAGGCCCTAAACATGTCCGAGTTGCGAGAGCGTAAAGGCCCTAAACCCGAAGCCGTCGCGGTCCGTACGGGCTCTCAGTCTTGAGCCAGGTCCGACTTGAGCTCAGCGCTGAGGCAGGGGCGCGGAGCATGAGAGAGAAGTTTGCTTTAGGCCTTCTGCGTGCACATCAGTTAGTTACGTTGGTGTGCAGCAAACTAACCCATATAGCGAACAGGTTTTGGGACTGAAGGGTTTAGGTTTAGATGGTCCTTATCCGGTCAAGAGCAAACCCAGCTTCGTAGTGCACAGGAGTGGCGCACCCCCGTGCTCGACCGCCGAAGCGAGGAGATTTACCATTTCAGATCCTTTTCAGCAGATGAAAAAACAGTGTCACAACCCAGTATGCTCCGTGACACCACGAGACTCACCGAGGCTCTGAACCTACCCGAGGCCGAGTTTTCATCCGCATCCATGCAGCCTGGCCGCGTGCGGTTATTTTGCGTAGCCACATGCTTGGCAGTCTTATAGACTGCTGGCCGAGACCCAATATTAATATATCATTCGTAGCAAGAAAGCTGATCTGCGATTCCTGGGGTGAAGGGAGTGCGTGCTTCGGACGGAGGCTTTCGTGCTTGTCTGGCTGTGCAAGAGCTTCCCTTCCACGGGACGTGCGAAGAGTAAGGATGAAGACATGCTTCACTAACTGATACGCGCTAGCTAGCTCCACCTGACAGCTAATGCAGCATAGGCGGTGTTTCCGGCAAGTTCTCTTCGATTTCAGCTCAGGGGGCCACTGGGCTGCCCGACAACAGCTCCAACCCTTGCTACATCACGGCGCAGGTAGGCCATTGCCGGGTAGTTTTTTGCTCCAAGAATCAAGCACCAACCACTAAGCAGCTTTCCTTTTCTTGAGATGTTCCGACACGGGTAGTGGTGCCCAAGCGCACGTAGTGCTGTCACAGATGCTCAGGTGTACTCAGCACTCAGCTGCGGTCGTTGCACCAGTCTCCTTCCCCTCCTGCGTACAGCTGCAACCTTGCCATTGATGCATTGCAAATTCCGGCGAGGTGGGGCAGCAGCAACAGCGAACCACTGCTGTGCCTCACTGGTTCACTTCAGGGTGGTGCCTTGTCACTGACAGGATGAGCTGCCAGCGTTCATGTGAATTAGTTGACATTCACTTGAGCTGCAGATGCAGCTGCTGCGGCCACCTAAGCACTCTTGCGCCCTATGGTGCCATGTTCCAACTGAGGACCGACAGCTTCTTGGCAGAAAGTCAGTCCGGGGTGCTCTCTCGCCTCGCCGCCTTCGCTGTGCCCAGCTGGATCTCTCCCTTCGTGAGCTTAGCATCGAAATCTGGCCTGGAAGTTACAACAGAGCACTGTTCGCTGTTAGTTAATACAGAACAGTTAAACCCACGCAGTTCACAATCGGCTTCGAAGCCTCCTTGTGGCTGCCGGCGCCCTGCTGGATGCGAAAGTGTGCACGGCCAGCGACCATGACCTCCACAGTCCTGACTTCCGGCATCATCTTCACCCCCGATCCGAAAAGCTGTGAGAGTCGAAACCCCAGAGCTCCACAAACGGACTTAATCAGCCAAGCCAGAGCAGTCGAGGTAACGAGCTCGACTTCCCTGTGGGAGAAGACGACCACATGCTGCGCAGCTTGGCTCGGAAGCTGGTTAGCAGCGATGACGAAATATGAATAGGAAGGTTGCTCTTTGTAGATGTGAACCGTCTTGGTTGGCAATAGTTACTCTTACGGTCACGGAACTTGTGAATATTTGACTTTAGGCCAAAACCCAGGGGAAAAAATCACAAACACTACCTTTCTGTACATGCGCTGAATTCCTGTCATTTGCTTTTTGTATGTGCCCTAGGATCTAGGGCCGAAAGACTACTGTTTCCCCATGTTCAATTTTGGGAACACGTCGCACTGCCGAAAATGAAGCACCGATTGTGGCATCGAAACCATCCTAATTTTCTCAGCCTCTCTGAAATTCTCTTTCTTGGGAGACTCTCGGAACAATTTAGGAACGCATCGGTAAGAAAGTAAGGCTCTCCTTGGAAATACGCCACATTCCGTGCTTCTTTTGATTGTTGCATCGAAACCTGGAGTTCTGCGCTGAAATCCCATTGCTTGCTTGAGTTTTCTCTGGAGTAAAGCTGCGTTTCGTTTCGGTTTTCCGGATCGGTTTTGATTCGGTTTCGGTTCTCGCGGTTCGCTGCGGTTCTTCTTGTGGTTCGGTTCGGTTCGATTCAGAACCAACCCCCTCCATCCAGCCTCCATCCCCCCGCCCTCTCTGCCCCTCCATCCAGTTCCGCCCCTCCAGCCAGCTCTCCCCCCATCCAGCCCTCTCCTCCATCCAATCTGTCCACCCGCCCTCCCTCCATCCCCCCTCCATCCAGCCCCAAACCCCCCATGCAGCAGTGGAAGCACGGGGATGGAGGACGCTGGGGGGGTGGATGGAAGGCCTGGATGGAGGCAAAAGGGTTTTGGATGGAGGGTGGAGGACAATGCCTGGATGGAGGATGCTAGGATGGAGGGACGGAGGTTGGATGGAGGGATGGAGGGCAGGTGTTTGGAAGGAGGGGTGCTGGATGGAGGGTGCGGGAGGGTTTTGGATGGAGGGCGTGTAAACGAAGGGTTTTTGCACGTGCCTGGAGGAGCGAGAAGGGGGTGGATGGAGTGGAAATGTGGTTCGGTTCGCGTGGTTCACAGGGGTGGACGGTTCCTGGCGGTTCGGTTCCGGTTTGCGGTTCGGTTCGCGACCTTATTACCATGAGCAAGCGATCAATGTTTTCGATTTTCGTGGCGAAACCTAGAATTTCGTGCAGGAGCCCTAGTTTGCTTCTTCCGATTATTGAAAGCCTTGAACTCTTAGAGTTATGTCTTCCTATCTATTGGAAGTAATTGTTTAATTGGTGTGCCGTGCCGGCCTTGTGCTGCACGAATAGTAACGACCAGCGAAGCATCCAGAGCCTTCCCCCTCGACAAAGTGCATTTCAAGCTGCTCAGCTGCTCCCAGTCCTGTAGAGCACTTTTCCTTGGCGGCACCTGAAATAGCAATACAGCTGCCTGCAATAGCAAGTCCAACAGAGTAGCATCCTGAGTCTGCGATGGAGGCTCAGGCAGGCTCACATGGTTTGTCCTTGTCGTGAGACGCTTCCCACTTCTCCTAGAGCCACCTACACCACCAACCCTCCAAAAACGTTCGCTATTCCTCTAGGTGTTGCTTGCACTGGTTAGGACAGTAAGACAATGCTGTAAGATGCAATGGTGGCGGTGAGCATGGTGATAGTGCTACCGTATGACTATGAAGTCACGACAATTCCAAACCCAGCCTTCCTCCCAGGGCTGGAGGTGTGGTATCCCGGCTTGGCCTGGGATCAAAGTCTGGGCTTCGTGGAGGAGGATCTTGACACGACCAACACAGGACTGGGCCCTACAGCGTGTTTGGGCGAGAGGGATGTAGCATTCAGATGCAATCACAAAGCGAGGACTTGACGCTTGTCCCCGAAACAGTGGACTTCTGCACTCGACGGCAGGTTCCTGGCATTCGATGACGCGACGACTGCGACCGAACGAGCATGGAAGTCTGCAGTGCCATGCTTGCGCAATTGTCTCCATTGGAACTTGGGACATACCAGTCTCACTTTCAGAGAAGTTCTTGTCTTCAGCACCCCTTGTATCCCCTTGCACAACATGAGTGCAGGAGTACCTTGTTGGTGACTGGTAACACAAGGGGCAGCCCCTCTCACTGAGCCTATTGTTCTGTGTCTGTGGGCCTGAACTCCGCACACCCTTGCGTGCTTGGGCTTGTGCTCTCTTGAGCTAGATGTTGTGGTGGAGGCCTTAGGACTCGGGCTGCCTTGTTTGCTAGCTGCCGTCGTCCGCTTAAGGGCTACTCATAACAGGGAATAAGTTCATAATCCTCTTCTGGCACGGTGAGGGGAGAGTGAGAGCCCAGGCCAGGCCGCCACTTTCAAGTTGGGAAGCCCGAGGTATGACGTGCGCTTCGAACCAGAGGGTATTGCCTCCGCGCGCCACGTTGCCAGGAGCCCCTGACTATCCTGCAAACTGAGCATTAGTAGGAAGCGCCGGTTTCCGTTTGGAGGGCGTATTTTTTCACTCCCTTTTTTTTTTTTTTTGCTCCCTTTTTTTTTTTTTTT
>BGNK01003154.1:0-80451 GCA_003297005.1 Symbiodinium sp. clade A Y106 | reverse complement strand
CTGACCTTTGGAGAGCGCTGCCACATGCTCTTGCTTGGTGCAATGCGCTAGGCTTTGAGTGCAGTGCCTCAGGTCTCAGATCTCCAGCCATGTGAGGGTACTTGTTTCACGAATTCATTATGCTAGGCGCGCGTCTAACCAGACTCAACCGCTCCAAATGAAATGAAATGTGTGTGCGTTGATGTGTATGTGTAGGTTCGTATGTGCACGGGTATGCCAGGGTTTGCATGTGCGTAAGGCGTAAAACGTAATTTCGGCGGCGGCCTAATTTATGGTGACATGTATATGTACATGTATACACATGTATATGTATGCATGTGTGCTCATATATATATATATATATGTAAATTAAGATGCACCACGCACGTACATGACAAGTCAGCACACATGACTAAACAGATGCTGTGCGCACCAATGAACACGTGCTCAAAGATGTTCGTGACAGAAGAAGCAAAGAGCCCAGGCCGCCCCAACATCGGAGTATTCCCCCGAACCTTGGAACGAAGCCCGAGCCACTGAACCCCTCAACCACGAAAGTCAAAGCCCTCAAGGCCCTCAAAACCCCTGGGGCCTTAGAGCCCTAAGCCCCTAAACCCCGAAACCCTTAATCCAAGGGCATAGCAAAGATCACGGCAAGCCCGAAACCTCCGAACCCTGAAAGTGGTCAGGCCAAGAGCAAGAATGCCGCTGCGGCTGCGTGAGATCCCCGAAAGGGGATGCGGGCACCTGGTTTAGGGCTTGGGGCTTTCAGGTTTAGGGTTTACGGCAGGACCTTAGGAAATAATTAGTGCTACCCCGGAAGGGTTACAACAAAGTAAGCAGTATGGGCCCTCCAAACAGTCAGCCATTTCCATTTCCTGGTTGAGGTCAGTGTTCCAGGCATAAAGTTCAGGACTCGGGCATAAGGATTACCTAAAGCTTTAACCCCACACCCTAGTGAATCAAGCTCTGAGGCTCAAAAGATCTCCAGTCTTGGCTCCGCGCTCTGGGATGAAGACTTCGGGTTCAGTCTTCATCCTGACGGCCTCAACGGTCGGGGATTCCAAAGTCTCAGGGTTTTGGGGTTACTGCAAGGCTGAGACTAAGCACGAGAGAGTTGAGGGATTTGAGGCTTTGGGCCCAAGGCTTGAGGGTGTAGGGGCCTGGATATGTCCCTAAACCCTAAACCCTAAACCCCAAACGTCAATGTGTTCAAGAAAGTTGAGGCGCCGCGCGCGTGATGAGGCCTTGGCCGAGGTGCAACGAGCTGGGGAAGAGGGGATGTAGGGGGGTTTGTGGATGCTTCAACCGTTGAGGATGTTCAGTATACAGTCCATGTATCTAGGGTGTGAGGCTCAGGGTTCTGAGATACAAATGTTTCAGGGATCGGTGTTGTAAGTTTGCAAGTTCATCCTTGTCGCGGGGTTCGTGTCTTGCTTCTTGTGCGGGGTCAGTGGTTTCATTGCGCATTCTCATTCTGCGGTATCTTTACATCGTACCTGTTCAAAGTGCAACGTTACGTGTCCCTGGAGCAATCATCGGGTGGTTTCCCTTTTTGGGAGGATCTCCCGATGGGGCTTCAGTCAAGAGAACCTACACAAGAAACCCACAATTGGGTATCGAGTTGAGAGCGACTTTTGCGAGAGCATTGCCTTAAGAATCTTATAGAGTCGAGGGAGGGTTTTGTTGGATACTCCTACCCGGGTCACCAATGTTTGTTTATTGCTTATGACCTGTTTACGGCTCTATGTCGCAATATCTTATCATATCTGAAACTCGAAGTTACCTGTCAATATATCACGCTAACATAGGTAGTGCGGTAGCATATTGTAGTAGTAGCTTCAGCCTGCAAGACTCTTCACCTGTTGAAGCCAGCACCCTCACACCCAGCAGCGCACACGCGATCAGCACTACACTTAGAAACCCCAAACTGCAGTCCCTTACGGCCGGAGCGCCGGGAACGCGAATGCGTGCAACAGAATAACACACGCGGAGAGGACGCTTCAATCCTAAGACTTCACATGCCGGGTTTCCTTCTTGTTTCACCCATGAGGATTTCAACATTTCCGTTCATCACTCTGCGAGTTGCATTGTGGCCTTCTCCCAGAAGGTGCCATTACAGCCGAAGCCCATGCCCTAAGCCCCTGCTTACTAAACCTCCAAACTTCACAACCCGAGCCACCCAAAACGCTGCCTGAACCTAAGCACCATAACCCCTAACACCTATACCCGAAACCCGAATCCGCAAAACCTTAAACCCCTACAACCCCAAAGCCTAAATCCTAAACAACTGAACCCCAAAGATCCAACCCTAAACCCTGCAACCCAAGGCCCGAAACCCTGAACCCTGAACCGTAAACCTCTAAACCCACAACCCTAAACCCTAAATTTTAGAAGGCTTCGCCTAAGTGCGCCAGCGCAGGTTGTTGTTTTACGAGCAGCAGGAAGGCAGGATTGAAGGAAAGCAGCCGACAACCACACTTCAGTTGAAGTAAAGTGGCAATTTCTTTTCTCTATACAACCAAGCGGGCGAGGTTTAAGTAAATGGAAATTAGCAACCAGCATGTTTAAGAAAATTCACCCGAACGGAGGTTTAAGTAAATTGAAGACACTGAAGCAGGGTCAGGGGCAGGGAGGCAGACAGACGAGATGCAGGGGGCAGGGGGAGGGGGCAGGGGGTCCAGTTCTAAAACTGAAGTTTTGGGGCCGGAAATTCAGGACCAAGGTTTTCAAATTAAGGTTTGGAACCTAAAATTACGGTTTGCGTTGTAAAATTAAGGACCGGTGCTTTAAAATTCAGCTTTAAGACTTACACTTACGGTTCGGGCCCTAAAAGTAATGTAAGGACCGGGCTCTAAAATTGAAGTTTGGGAGCCAAAATTAAGGACCGGTGCTAAACAAATCAAGGTTTGGGCTTGGCTGGGCGCTGGGAGCTGAAAGCTGCGAGCCGGAAGCCGGGCTGGAGCTGGCTGAAGGGGCTGGGGGGCACCGCAAACACTAAAACGAGAAAAAGGAATTCAGGTTTCGGGATTAAGGCGCAGTCCCCTTAAGAGCAGGTAACGCTTCGCTCCGGCAAAAGTGATTGGGGCGCCTTTCGCAGTCCAAAAACTGCTCTGGCGTTGAGGTTTGGGGCCTGAAATTACGGCTTGGAAGCTAAAATTAAGTACCCGTGCTCTAAAACTTAAGACCAGGCTTCATTCAATACTAAGACTTGGGACGTAAAGTTACGGTTCGGGATTTAAAATAAAGGACCAAGCTCGAAAATTGAAGTTTGGAATTAAAAAATGGAGACCAGAGCTTTGAAATTAAGGTTTGGGACCGCAAATTACGGTTTGGAACCTAAAATTAAGGACCCGTGCTCTACAATTAAAGACCGGGGCTTTAAAATTAAGGCTTAGGACTCAAAATTACGGCTTGGGACCTACAATTAAGGACCGGGCTCAAAAATTGAAGTTTGGGACCCGAAATAAAGAACCGGGGCCCTAAAATCAAGGTTTGGGACCTAGAATTACGGTTTGAAACCTGAAATCAAGGACCCGTGCTCTACAATTAAAGACCGGGGCTTTAAAATTAAGGCTTAGGACTCAAAATTACGGCTTGGGACTTAAAATTAAGGACCGGGCTCAAAAATTGAAGTTTGGGACCCGAAATTAAGAACCGGGGCCCTAAAATCAAGGTTTGGGACCTAAACTTACGGTTTGAAACCTGAAATCAAGGACCCGTGCTCTACAATTAAAGACCGGGGCTTTAAAATTAAAAGGTTTGGGACTCAAAATTACGGTTTGGGACTTAAAACGGGTTCTAAAATTGAAGTCTTCGGGCCGGAAATTCAGGACCAAGGCTTTCAGATTAAGGTTTGCAACCTAAAATTGCGGTTTGCGTTCTAAAATTTAGGACCGGTGCTTTAAACTTCAGGTTTAAGACTTACAATTACGGTTCGGGACCTAAAAGTAGGGACCGGGCTCTAAAATTGAAGTTTGGGAGCTAAAATTAAGGACCGGTGCTAGACAAATCAAGGTTTGGGCTTGGCTGGGCGCTGGGAGCTGAAAGCTGCGAGCCGCTTCCGGGCTGGAGCTGGCTGAAGGAACTTGGGGGCGCCGCAAACACTAAACCGAGATAATAGAATTCAGGTTTAGGGATTAAGGCGCAGTCCCCTTAAGAGCAGGTACGCTTCGCTTGCAGCAAAAGTGCCTGTGGCGCCTTGCGCAGTCCAAAAACTGCGCTGGCTAATCCCCATACCCTAAACCCTGAACACTAAACCCTGAACACTAAACCCTGAACCGTAAGTCCTACAACACCAAAGCCTAAATCACTTCTCGAGAGCCCTTAACGGCTTTGAGGCCGCTGGAGAGATGCCCAGCGACGCAGAGGACTCGGATCTTGAGGTGGGCACGGCCCGGAATGGGTTAAGGTTTCGAGGTTTAGGGTTTCAGGTATAGAGTTTAGGGTTTGGGCTTTGGGTTTCGGGTTTAGGTTCTGCACGGGGTTCTAAGAGGGATTCACAGGCTTCTTGTAAGGGTTCCAGACGGATTACTATGACCAGCTTGAGGGTTACTGTAGGGGTATCTAGAGGGGGGGATGCACAGAAGAATTCATAGACCCCCGTAAGAACGTTTTCGGTATGTAGTGGGTAGACCTAGAAGTAGGGTAGCACCAGGATTTTGGTGCAGAGGATTATTGTGCAGATGGTCAGAGTAGCATCGAATCACACTTGCCCAGTCCAAATTGTTCCTCCAGGTCAGCCACCAGCTGCCCTAGCACGTTTTAGGAAACAATATAACCAGGCCTTTCTTTCGTTCTTTCGAGTTTGTATTTGCCTGTTGTCTTCTATTGCTACTGACGTTTATGGTTAGTTTGCTGCAAGTTTACGGTTTTTGCGTAAGCATCATTCCATACTGCCAATGTTAATGTTGTTACCCTACTACCTCATCATCATTGATGTTCTAGTCCGTGCTGTTTCGACAACTGCTCCTTTTTCACTGTAGCAATGTTCTTGCTGCGATGACGGTGACATTGAACATGTCCTTGCTGTTGTCGTTGTAACTGGGGAATAGGGCCAGTATCATAAAATGCCTTGCTCGTTTTGCTAGCTTCGTCGTGGCCGTCGTCGTCGTTGCTGCTGGTGTCGTTGCTGGCGATGATGGTGAGGGTGTTGATAACCATGGGGTGATGATTATGACGGTGATTGTGGTGGCGGTAATGACGATGAGAAGCTGTTACCGCTTTTGCCGCCGGGAGACGGACACCTTGACGCACATTGAAGCAGCTTCTTGATGAAAGATCAGAATGTTGCAGCCTTGGTTAGCTGTGTATGTTGCCCCGAAGACTGGTTCCCGAGACGTCACCCCATTTGCAAGTTTCCTGGCACGACTTCCCTGCGAGCAGATCTTAAGAAGAACACAAGATCCTTCAGGCAGCTGGACTTCAGAAGAGGTTTGTTCTTGTGTCGATTCGTGAGAGATTTGGAGCTTCCGATAATTCGCAGCTCGTACGCGATGGCGCTCCGTGGTGGAGTCGAGTGGATTCGCCAAGCTTTGATCCTCGGCTGTACGAGTACCGTGAAGCAGATGAAGAATGACACCATGGTGCATGTAGTGATGGTGATGATGACGACGATGCTGCTGACATGATAACAATCCCAAAACCCAAAACCCCAACATGCTTGCAGCTGCTTGCAGGCTAAGTTCTAGAGGGAGGGGCCTCCTGGCAGCTGGGTGGCTTTAGGGATTTTGGGTTTAGGCTGTTAGGTTTTAGGCTAGGGTTTAGGGATTCAGGGGTTTAGGATTTAGGGTCTAGGGCGTAGAATTGATTACGGCAAGTGTTGAAATGGTCTTCGATTCAGCTCGCCGCCTGCTTCCTCCGCAAACCCGGATCCCTGTTTCGGTTTAGGGTCCAGTGCTTAGGGATCCCTGTTTCGGTTCCCTTTCTACAGTAGCGACAACGTTTCCAAGATAGTGAGGAGAGCCTTTGCAGTTTGTAATAAGGGGTTCAAGTATAAGGGTTCCATTATAGGGGTTCTATTATAAGGGTTCTATTGTAGAGGTTCCATTATATTGCTTAATATTTTTTTGCAAGATCCCGAGATGACAATCGCAGGAGCCGCAGGGAAAAGTTGCAGTGCCCCCTGTAAAACCACGGTAGAACCTTCTCCCTCCCTACGCCTGTATCCAGCTTTTGAGGCTTGTAGCCAGCCTCAGTCCTTTCCTGCCGGCTGTGCCGACTTCAAGCCCTTCTTCAGTGTGCGAAGCACATGGCAGCAGCCTGAACCCTTACCCTACACGCTAAGCCGCACAGCCTTTTTGGCCCTGATTGCAACCCTTACGGTCATGCTTGCAAAACAGTGAGTTTACCGTAGGCCCTAAAGAGCCCCAGAGCTTTGAGCTGCCTGGCTCCCGAAGAGAGCTCAAGCCAAGGATGCCAATTTCTGGCGTGCGACGTCGCATTTCGAAGAAAACATCGCCTTCCGCCGGCTTGGCTGCAGACAGGGCTTCGGGCATTTGTGAGAGTTTGAGAGAGTTTTGGGGATTCAGGTTTCAGGCTGTTTGGGGTTTCAGGGTTCAGGGATTAGGGTAGGGGTTGGGGAAGGATGATTACGATGATGGCTGCTATGGTGCTGACCGTGGCGATGGAAACCGAGAAGAAGACGATGACGGTCACTACCACGCCGTTGGCTACGATTCCGATTGGTCATTCTCAGCTGCTGCCTTTTTGCACGTCAGTATCATCATCACCATCATAGTCTTCATCGCCATGATCACTTCATCACTGATTCATCACCATCATCGTTGTCATGACGTCATCAACATTATCATCATCATCATCATCATTAGCATCATCATCAGCATCAACTTCATCGGCAGCCCCATCACCGATAATCGCCACTATCTCCATCATCAACAAAGTCATCATCATGCGCATCATCATCATCATCATCATCACCACTTCTCATCACCATCGTCACCTTCCCGTCACCATCACCGTCATCATTGTCAGGATCATCACCCTCATCATCGTGAGCATAGAAAATTTCCTTACCATGTGCATAGACATGACATCTTGCAAGAAATCCGGAACTGTATTTGAATGCAAACAAGCGATCCAGGGGCAGTTGCTAGGAGCCTGGCCCAAGTTCTTCTCTCTTCTGTCTTCGACCTCCAGGCTCGAGCAATCGCCTGTAGAGTTCTGCACAAGCTAGCGGAATCAGGGCGAGAGTCTTCAAAGACTGACTTTTACCTACATTGGTAAGATGACCGCCATGGTTGTCTCAGTGGTGTGATGACTAGTTGTGTTGAGCAGATCGTTGATCCTGGCTGAATCTGTCACTGTCTTCTTCTGACGGTGTTGATACTTCTCACGTGTAGTTGGTGCTGACAAACTCTGGCCATCACGATGGCGATCTTCAGCGCGTCACCAGAGTATCCCGTTTGTGACGAACACCAGTGAACCCACTCATGTACCCGTGCTGTTGATCCATGACTCCTCTGTTGACATTGATAAGGTGCTGTGTTCAAGACAGTTTGACGAAAGCAGGCTTTGTTTCCAGTCCTTTTTCGGGCGATTGCAAGCCTTCATGCCTATCCTGAAAGGGAATGACAGCTGCATCTTGAATTGAATCCAACACCCTTAGCCTGAAACTCAGCAACCCCCTTGGGCCCAAAGCCCCTTCTGCCCCGAGGCATTGTCAAGATCGGAAAGCTCGGTGAGCGTCCCCCGTACCTGCCACTACGATGTGCTGGGCGTCGCGAGGCTCCGACCTTAAAAACCCTCCCGAACGGTTCCTTGAGGGGATCTATAAGGGATCTACAAGTGCTTTCGGGTCCAGGGGTTGTGTTTGGAAGGCTGAAAACTCTAGACCCAAACCCGACAGTGTAGGTTTTCGGGTTCAGGGGCCCTGGTCAGGAATGCAACTGAGGCGGAGATCAAGCAAGCCTACAGACGCCTGGCACTGCAAAGGCATCCGGACAAGCTGCCGGGCCAGCCTTCGTGGTTGCAGTTAATAGGCTTGGCCACGCTAGAAATGCCATCTGTCAGAGCCTTGCGAGGTGGGTTTGAGGCTTCGGGTTTAGATGTGGAGCATTTATGTAGAGCCATCCGGTTCGAGGTTCGAGAGCAAAAGGCGTGGCTGGAAGCAGTACGGCCCAGGGCAACTTCAGAATTAGGGTGGAGAGAGTCTTGTGGAAGCCACTTGTAGCTTCGATATAGTATTGAAGCGAAGCCCTTGGATCCGCCTTTATCTCTCATACGAGGACACCTCAGATTGTAGACGAATCCTGGTGACTTTCATCTCCGACTGAAGTATACTGGAGTTTCTGAATGGAGACCTAAGTTCCGACGCGTCGCAGCCGTGATTGGGGTTCGGCTTTCGGGTTTAGGGCTTGGGGCCTCTCCCAATAAGTTCTCTGTAAGGCCACCTAAACACTGCCCAGCAAGGCTAAACAGAACATGTGCTATGCGGTTTCTAGACATCTGTAGTGTATATTCATTTCTGTTGCCATTCCTGCTTGCGATGTTTGGCGAGCAGTTTGGGCCCTTGCCTCAAGGTTGGGCCGTCAGCCAGATGCAAGCGAACTGCACGCCGCGACGGAGGCCTCATGGCGGATCACGCAGGCCTTCGAGCGGGCGGGTGTTGCACTTAAGGTTCCTGCAGGACTTTTAGCTCGGTCTTGTATGATCAAGGTGTTCGGTTGTCAGGGATGAAGAGGGCGTATTTGCGTGTCAACGACAGCTGCCATAAAGTGATAAGTCATGGTGAAGTCACGGATAATGGTCAACACGGCCAGCGGCACTTGTGCACAACCTAAACCTAAACCCTAAACCTTAAATCCCTCGACCTAGGTTTTCCAGCAAGATGGTGCGTTGTGTAAGTGTAAAGGAGGAGAAGGCCCAGAGGAAGTGGACGATTGGCCAGCGTTAAGTTTCGCGGCGGTATATGTTTCGGTTTAGGATCTTAGGGTTTCGTTTCGGATGTACGGGGTTCAAGGATTAGGGTGCAGGGTGTAGGTTCGCCGTGTGTGAGGCGTTCGAAATTCTTTCCGATCCCGACCAACGGCGGAAGTACGATGAGGCGGTGGGCTTCGGCAGCCGCTCAGCAATTGGAGCAGATTTAACCATGACTGTCCCATGTCACCCCTCTGACGAAACTGTTTGAATCTCTGTTGTTTGGGTCTGCCTGCGCGTTTTGTCGGAGTTGGGGTTGTATGAGCGCTGACTATGAGGGTTGTGTTCTGTTGCTATGGGAATACTGATGGCCCTGGCAGTTCGCAGTTGACAGAGGGCCCAAAGCAGTCTTGGTCGGGCTGACAGTTAGTGAGTTTTGCTGTCATCTGGTTGTTGTCGGAGAGTCTGTTGTAGGTTTTGCAACTTGTGACTTGCCGCAAGAAGTGGGACTGGTTTCAGTGGGCAGGCCAATGAACGTAGATGCTGTTGGTTTTGCAATCTTGTTTTTGGTTGTGGTTGTTATGACGGCTTGCCGTCAAACTCGTGTGCGCGGTCCTCACTTCTTCTGTATGACATGGTGGTAGTGGCAATGGTAGTGGTAGTAGTAGTAGTGGTGGTAGTAGGAGTAGTAGCAGCAATGACGAAACCAGCGTTCATCTTAACAATAAAGATAGAAACATCACAGCCAAGACTCGTGGAAGAAATCATAGACTGATCAATCACCTCCGAAGCACAGGTTCTGGTCGTTTCAAGGAAGATGCACCAATGCCATGCCAACCACGGGGCGAGGCGCGTGAACTGCTCCACGACATGCAGGCAGCGCCGCTGAAACGGTTCACGTGAGCCCATGGATATAGTTTACATCGTGTAACTGCTGATGTTGGAATGGACAAGACGCTTGACCAAATTGTGTGCCCGGTATTCTGCCAGCATTATGTAAGAAGTGTTTGCGCACTAGCCGGCGGGCAAACGTTGTAATCCATATGTCTAATATAGTCTGCATGAGTGTTCCCTTGCCCGTGGTCTCCGGCAACTGCGAACTGTTTGCAAATACGTGTTTTTTGGGTCTGTGTGCTCCTGTGTTTGCTTTGCAGGTGAACGGCGACTGCGTCCGACCATCCGAACTGCCCACAGCTGTCCTTGTCGAATTGCGGTCCCTGCTCCGTGCGGAACAAAGGGTGGTTTCGTCAAGCGATGCTGAAGTGGTCAAGCGCTCCGTGGACCGTTGCATCTCTGTAAGACAGGGTTGCTGCGTAGTGAAAGTCACCTGGTGTGGCCTCGACGTGATCGCGAGCAGCACCAAGTCGCTTCATCAGGCCCTCAGATGGCGCGCTGCCCTCACGGTGCTTCGGAATAGAGCCAAGGCGCGCATGAGCCTGGGAGGTTGCAGGCACACTCTGCTTTTTGGCAGCATGAGTAGGACAGTTTCTTGCTTGGGCTCTTTTCAACTCGGACATCGTGAGTGCCGAATCAGAAAACTGCAACATCCAACTGAGGATTGAGGACGAGGTCCTCACCATGTTGAGAGCGGATCCGGACCTGAACGTTGTTTTCAGTGGTGCCGTGTACGGGACTTCGAAGCGCACGCCGAAGACGCAGAACTGGCAGCTAGCCCTCACCCTTCAGGAACAGCTTCTTCAGGTGGGGTGGTAAGAGCTTCCTGCTGGCTTACGACCCGACCCTATTCTGCATTCACCAACCCGTACTCCAATCAGCAACAGCCAGCAAGCCGTAGACTTCCATTTATCAACTCAGCTTCAGCTGCTCGTCACCGCAGGTGGTGAACGGGGGCGGAAACATTGAGAGCAAGGTCGACAAGTTCATGGAAAAGGCGAAGAAGACAGCCACTTTGCAACGTTAGGAGAACCCAATCTCTTAAGACTTTCGAAAGTACTGTCTCTGAGCGTGGCCGTGGGTCTTTCTGATGACAAAACTAGGGTCCGCATGATTGGGCGACTTACGTTTTTGTTGGACGACGGGATTAGCAGGCTCGGGACGGCAGGCAAGCTCTTGCAGAGTGTTCAAGACCATGTCTTAGGGATGGCAGAGTCGGTGAGGCCGACCAAGCAGATGATGATGACGATGATGATGATGATGATAGTGATTACGGTGATGATGATGATGATGGATGTGATGATGATGCTATGGTGGAGGTGACGATGAGCATTGTTGTGACTTTTAGTTGTATGGGATCTTTACAATAGCAACAGCAATGACAATAGCAATACTTTTTCACTAAGAGTACATAACAATAAGAACAGTGGTCATAATCATAAGGAAAGAGTCATACACATAATAAGAATAGTAAGAATAGTAATCAGAGTAAGAATACATATTCATAGCAACAATAATAATAGTAGATGTTCGCACGAGTTGCGAGCATCGAGTCGTACTAGTACAGAAAGCATAGGTCCGATTGTCTGCGTTCGGATACCTGGGGTGGCTCGGCTCAGGTCATCTAATCTACGTAAGGGTAGACGTATTTTCCCCCAATATGGGCCCTTAGGCCTTTCAAGGTAATTTTGAGGACTCTTAAGGTACATTTTGAGGACTCTTAAGGTACATATTGAGGACTCTTGAGGTACATGTAAGGTAAGGTTAGTCCTTGGGGCCCAAGGTTTCAACCCTAGATCTAAAAGCAGCAGGCCTTCCGTTGCGGAGCTCCCTAGAAGCATTTTAGGGAATAGGCTTTAGGGCCTGGATTCGGGCAATAGAGTTTTGGGCTTTAGGGTCATTCCAGTTCTCGAGGAATCCCTGTGCCCGAACCTCTTTTCCTCTGGAACCCGGTCTGGAGGGAGATCCGTCAGAGTGTCGACGGGTTTCTTCGCTCGCGCTTGTGCACGGCTATATCGACGTTGCTTTTTTAAAGTCGTTGACTTGAGTTTCCAGATATCCCGATTTGAACTATGCCCAATCTCCAAAGCCGCAAACTTATCGACCCCAAGCCGCTATAGAACTCTTGTAGAACCCTGATCCATCCCAGGTTGAGGCAGACAAGAAGAAGTATAAGACCCAGGCCGCCCAGCAGATGCCGAGTTGCACTGGGCAGGTTTAGGGCTTTGAGGTTTGGGGATTAGGCTTCAGGCTTAAGGGTTCAGGGGTCATGGTTTAGGGCATGGGGTACAGGGTTTGGGCTTTTGCGCGGGTTTGCGAGTTTGGAGGTCTCAGATGTGTCTGGAAAATTCTGGAATCAAGACCCTTAAGCCTTAACCTTCAGTTTCTCAAGAGCCTGAGCCCCGGTTGCTGTTGCCAGCCCTGATCCTTGGACAAGGGCTGAATGAGAATATGAGCATGTATAGTCTGTATAGTCTTATCAACCTTTCGCTCAGCTTACAAAGTCCATAACCATCAAGGATTTCCTGGATTTCGGACCCCAGAGGCTGTGGGACATGCGGGCCGCCACTGAGCCGAAGAACAGAGCAACAGGAGTGGGGCCCGAAACACCAAACATCCCAAATGGGAGTTTCCGAAAATAGGGGACCCTAGTAGAGTGCCTTAAGTAGTAGGATCCTTACAATTATAAGGACCCCAAAATAAGGTACTCTTAATTTTCGGAAACTCCCAAATAAACTTGAAAACCCTAATACTCGAAGCTTCCAAGGCTCGATAGTTCTAAACCCTAAACCCTACATCCTGAACCTTAAACCCTAAGTTCACAACCTGGAGCTTCGCCAAAGGATCCGGGAAATTGACGAGGAGTTGATGCGCCGGCAGGCGGCGGGGCGGTTGGGGGGCGTTGGCGGGGATGAAGGTAGGAGCTGCTGGTTTACTTGGCCTAAGTCTTGGGCAAACGATCTAGAATCTAGGGTTCGCGGTTGGCACGGAGCTTTGGGTTGCGGATTTAGAGTCAAACTTAACAAAGGCCACAGAGTTCGGGATTTAGGGTGTAGAAGTGAGACAGCGGAAACCCAACATGGGCAAAAAGTTTCCACTAAACCGCCACGCGGAATGCATATTGCACTATTATAGTATACAACGACAAACTGTAATTTGCTATAACATACTATAGTAACTATAGTAACACCAAGACCCCATAGCCGTGGGTTCTTGAGGAGCAGATGGTCCCTCATCAATCCCTGGCCGAGGCATGGCGTTCTGCCTCTGTTGTAGGGGTTCAGGGCTGAGGGTTGTTAGTTCGTTTGAGGCTACTGGTTCATCGGTTAGGGTTGTAGGAATATTTAGTGGGTGCCAGGGTTTGTGGTGTGGAGGTGTCGAGTTGCGAGTGTTCAGCCCCTCAATACTAAGCCCGTAGCCCGTACTGCAGCGGCCTGGATATCTACCAAGTTTCTGAGGGCTCCACCCTGTCCCGCCGGGCTTTCAGAGGTTCCATTCGAAAGGCTGAGCGCGAAACACGCCCTAAAGACTACAGCTGAATATAGAAGCCTGAGTAATTACCAATATTGTTCCATAGAGCTCCTTGCAACCATACCATAACACACCCCGAAACCCTATTCTATTTCTTCAGGCTCTTACACAGACCGTAAAAGCAGAGGGTAGGCCTCCTTAGCCAAGCGCCGCACTGATGGTTGTGATTAGCACCACTTCCAGCATCGCCTCAATTGCTTGTCCTCTATCACAAATGCCAACTTTTGAACGTTTCAACCACTGCGGGCTTTCCTCGTCTGAGAACATCCTGCCGATTTGCTGATTTGTTGTTATCAGCCCGAAGGTATGTTCGTAGTGGGGATCATTCACTCCTATACATGGCACACTACTATGGTTTTTGTTTTCTTGTGTTATTGGCGAGTAGTTGTGTTGTCGCCTCTGCTTTGGGCGCTGTGTCTTTTGATGGTTCGATGACTTCAATGTAGCTTTGCATAAGCCGTCCCCTGCAACTGACAAGCTCTTGCCACTGTTATGTCAGCCCTGAACCTATTCTACAGCTGGCTTGGCTTATGATCGACAACCCCAAACCCTAAGCCCTAAAGCATGTAATAATGGGCGAGGCGCTTTCGTTGTCGGATGAGAAGGAGCTGGAG
The DNA here is from genome assembly GCA_003297005.1 of Symbiodinium sp. clade A Y106. Classification (NCBI taxonomy): domain Eukaryota; class Dinophyceae; order Suessiales; family Symbiodiniaceae; genus Symbiodinium; species Symbiodinium sp. clade A. The sequence continues at coordinate 66,556 of BGNK01003154.1, read as the reverse complement.
GATGCGCTCAAAACGCTTCAGGTGCCTGGCTTTGAAGGATGCATTGGGGGTCCGGGGCGTTGGGTTACGGATTTACTTTCGTTGGGACCCCTCGTTTAATCGTAAGTACTGCTCGTATACTCTGAGCTTCTTTGACGTTGTAAACGGGGTTGTATTGGTGGTTGTCAAGCCTTTCGGAGAGCGACGAAGAATCTAGGATCGTGTGGCTTGTTTCGTGGGGTTCCCGTGAAACGTCTCATTGCGAACTAGACATGCTTCCCAGATTTGTCCTCGCCTCCAAGCGGATACGCCCTACAACCTGGCGTTCGATCTTTAGCGCTGAGAGCTGTGGCACTTCGAGCAAGTCCCCTCGATATGAAGCACCCATTTTTTGGATCCAGTTTGCACTGTGTGTGTTCGAACCATAGTCTTGGAAATGGTGAGGTTTGTAGCATTTAGGAGAAGTTTCGTCTTTTATTTGTCCGACTTGTCCGATTATGCAGATTACCATCGCTGTCAAATATCTCTTGTGGTACCATCGGACCAGACATCCGCAAGAAACCGTATAGAAGCCTTACGCCGTCAACTCAATCTCGCGCTGAGGAGCTTGCACCGGCGGAGCTCCGGAGGAGACGCACCATCTTGCATCCTGGCTGTAACACTAGGACCCAGAGTAAGCCCTTATTCCTTTTGTTAGGGTTCAGGTCCCTTATAACCTTCTTTAAACCTAAAAGGGCACCCTTATTATTCCTAGGTTACTCTTAGGTCTAGAACATCCGGGACTTTGTCCACGTTTGTTGCCCCAAGATGCCCGGGACCCGAAAGGTTCAGCATGCTTGCAGCAGGACCCGCCCCAAAGACTCGCGGATCTTGAAAACCATCGGAAACAGGCAGTCCGCGCCTTCACCCCAAATGCACATCAACCGCAACCCCACAACTTCGAAAGGATCATCCTTCGCCCTTCGCCCCCCCCAAACCACCCAAGCCGCAGATCTAGGGTCAGTAGACTTGCCGTTTTCAAGTTGAAGCTTGTAGAATGCTCGGGCGCTCAGGCTCTGGACTTGCGGGCCCGGTTCGGAGTCGGTATAAATACTCTCTCGAAGCTTGATAAAGCCCATAAGGAAAGCATTACTTATAAGGCTCTTGAGGGCGAAAAATCCTGGACTCTTTACGTCCCGATTTCCGAACATGTTACATCTCAATCTAAACTGACCTTGTTTCTCAGGTTCTCGCCGGCGAACTCGCTCGATGGTTGGGAGCTACTCTGATCTTCCTCATGCGCCCGAGTGAGCTGCTTGCATCCGTCGCGCTACCTCTTCTGTGGGCCTGCCACGCTGCCGCAACTTCCCCTGCCGCTGATGTTCGGCAACCGCATTTTCTACTGCTTACAGAAGCTCGGTACTGTTGCTACGATGGTATACTGGGAAGCGGCGGAAGCGGAGAGGAGCTTGACAAATTAAGTCCAGTTGTTTAACGCAGCTCCTGTGTTGGGGGTGGCTGTGCCAAACATAGGCCTGTGGGGCCGCAGTTTCAGGTTTAGGGTGCAGCATTCGCACCAGATCAAGGGGTGCGTGGCGCCCTGAACACTGATGCTTACAAAACTTCGGCGCATGCAGGAAGGCGTGAGGGACTGGATCTCGATTGCTAATCATCCGCTCACTTTCTGCATTCTCCCTTCCCTTCCTGACCAGCCAGAACTTGAAAGGACTCTTGCATTGTGCCTGCGGGGCATGTTGGAAAACAAGCAGCAGCTGCCAGCATGCATGCAGCCGGAATTCTCGTGAGAATTAGCCAGCTTTAGATCCTAAACCTGTTCGCTGTGCGGCCAAGCTGCTTTGACCTTGTGTGGGCTGCCAGGGTGCACGCGCTGCCGGAGACGAGGCTGGGGGAGGAAGGTCGAAGGTTTGGACTGGAGCTTAGTGTTCGATGATTTAGTATGTGTATTCTGTATACACATACACATATGTGTAGAAATAGATAAATGAATAAATAAACAAAGAAATAGATAAATAAACATAAACAAATAAATAGACAAATAAACAAATAAGTATATATATATATATATATATCTGTAAATAGGTACATACATATATATATATATAGATATAAGATCTGTATAGAAGTATATGTGTATATGTGTATGTAGATGTATGCAATAGACAGATAGATGCCCGCACAAATTGCAGGTGGCCCTGAAACTTCCACAAGCAACCCCAGACCCCAAGCCCTGAACAGACGATGCAAACCAGGAGGAGGACGAGTTCTTCGAGACTCCCGACGAGAAGCGGGTACGCCTGGCAAAGGACACCACGCAACCGGAAGAGTTTACGGTTTTAGGCTTAGGGTTGAACCTTTGGGGTTCTGTAGGGTTCTGAAATCTTGCGGAGGCTTGTGTCTCTGTACCGTATCGACATCCTATTGACACTGATTGGAGCACAATCGGGGTTCTACTGTAGTTGGTTCAGGTAGAGCTGAGGAGCGTGCTTGACTTATTGCAGAATACTTCCTGTCTAGTCACAGTCTAGTCCCCGTGCAACTCATAGACCCAGGCCTCAAGTGTAGCGGAACGACGTATCACGCTTAACCCAAAGCCCAAGCCATAAACTCTAAGACCTAAGCCCAAACCCTAAACCTGCTGGCCTAGGGGCTTGAGCCCAAGCATTACTTCGTTTAGAGACCGGGTGTGTTTGCTTTTCCAGAACTTGAAAGTTGTGAGACTTTTTCGACACGCACACACACACGGCTTCCAAAAGCGTAGAGCCTGCCTTTGGGTGAAGGCTCACTCTGTAATTTCATGACTGAGATGAGATCAGAACAACAAAAGTCCTACGCCCTGGACCAAAAGCCGTAGACTTGAAACAGTAAATCTTGAAGCCGGAATCCGGACCAGAAGCTGCCTAGCCAGGACAACCCAAAACCGACCGAAGGAAGCGCGGAGCCCTAAAGCCTCAACCCTAAACCCCTTGCCTGGAGGAGTATCTCAAGACCATCGGTGAGGGGAAGACCCGAGAAGAGGTTCAGGAGCCTGGCTCGGGAGTCGCAGGATTTTCAGGCTACACTCAGGGTTTCGGGTTTAGGGTTTAGGTTCCAAGAGCTGGGGTTCATAGGCGAATGTGTAGGGTTTTTGGTTCAGATGAGCCTCAATCATTGCTGCCCGAAACAGTGTTGGTGAATCTGCTTGTTATGTAGCACCCTGCTACATGCCTGGCCTATTTTGCGTGTTGTAGTTGCGCGCAAGCGCTTCCATGCTACACTTGCACCCTCAACCCTACACCACACGAGCATGCAGCTCAAGCAGTGTTAGAGGCACAAAAAGAGCCCCGCTTTCGGAGGCCAGAGCTTTCCTGAAGCTCCTGCACCCGACACCCCATAGAGCTGAGTACAAGAACTCGTTGTGAGGGATCATGGCTTGAAGGCGAATGTGGGGGTATGTCTTGGGGTTCAAGCTTTTCTTTCGGCTTGGGATGCAGAAGTAGAGGCTTCTCAGGCTTCGGTTTCGACAGCTTCGAAGTTTTGGGCTTCGGCTTCGCCGAAGGCTCAAGATACAGCGACTGGATCTTGGGCATTAGGATTTGCACTCATGTGTTTGGGTAAAGCTTGGCAAGTTCGGTTTTGATTACTGGTAGCGGCTCTGCGGGTCCGGCCGGGATCCTACAGAAAGTCATTGTAAAGGGTAACTTGAGGCTCCATCCTGCCGTTGAGATTATTTTCGATTCCGGATCCCAAATGACAAATCTAGACAATCTAGACCTCACTCTAAGACTCTAAGCCCTTTCCCTTTCCAAGCACCCGAAACCATGAACCCAAATCCCTGAACCGTAATCCCTTTCAGCAGGAGGAGCTCGCGAAGGATACCTCACGCCGCCAGGCGGATTAGGGTTGAAGCGTTTCTCGTTTGGGGCAGAGGGTGCAAGGCGCGTTCCTGCCACAATCCGGGACCTTAAACTCTAAATACAGTTTAAACCCAATGTCAGGCAACCCAAACCTGCTTATCTGTGTGAACAGGTTCGGGAGCTTGCATAATCTGGTGAATGGCAGCCACCTTGCATCAGCTAACATTACAGCATGCATCCAGAGCAGTCGGAACCTGCCGTCGCCCCTCAACTCCAACGCTGTACGTTTTGGGACATAGGCTTTAGGACTTTAGAGGGAGATGCGTGATAGTTAAAAGATGCGGAGCACGGGTTTGGCGGACGTTGGCAGCCAGATTGAGCTCAGGCGTTTCAGGGGTCTGTCGGTTCAGACCGGTGCAGATTTCTCATCTCAGCAATAGCAATACTCGTTCCTATCCACCCTTATACAGGTAATTTACGAAAATAGTATTCCAGATGCATCAGAAACTCTGTTCCCTCATGCTCCGCTTCTTCTCTTGATGTGCCCGAAACCCTGAGGACTCTGTGCGAGCGTCCAAGTACTTTTGAGGTTTGAGCAGAGATTGATAGTATCTTCTTATGGTCTTTATAGTCACCCTTGCCGCAACACCCTATTCCATTTATCAGACCCGTACACATCTAATACAAGTCAGGACCCTATTCTGTTTCATCAAGGCCCTGTATATAGCAGGTATCAAATCTGGCTCTTGGCGAGCCTCGGTTTCTGCGAGGGCGCGCCGGGTGTCGAGGGTTGAGGGTTGACGGTTTGGAGTTTGAGTTGAGGCGCCAGGGTTTAGGGTGTTCTGTTGGGGGCCAGGGTTTTGGCTTCAGGCTTTGAGGTTCTGCTATTGTCTTCGCAGCTCCCGTGTTCCGCGCCTCCTAATCAGCCTTTCAATCTACATATATGCCACCCTCACCCCTGAACCAAGATGCCAAGCACATGCTCAGCTTGAAGTCAGGGATGAAGGGTTAGGGCCTAGGGCTTAGGGTTAAGGACTTGCAGTTCAAAGAGATCAGAGCCTGTAACTCAGGTTTTTGTGTTTGGGATCGAGGTTTAGGCTTTATGTTTTTTGGGTTCGGTTTGGAGGAGGAGGAGGCTTGCTGCGTGAGAAGTGTGCAGTTCAAACTTGCAACTTGGGGTTGTTTCAGGATCTGGGCTAGTATTAAGCTGGTGATACTACTACTGAAGTAGGTATTCTGAAAGGAACACTGACAAAGTCAGAGCAATGATTGTCGCGGAGACAGGTGGAAAGATTGTACGTTTTCAGCCCGAAGCCCTGGCCCTGATCTAGTCGAAACAGCCCCTTCCAAGCATATCCCCAAACGCCGGTATGTAAACCCTAATGGCCCTAAACATTAAACCGTCGTCCGTATCCCTAAACCCCAAGCTGCAAAACCCTGCCCAACACAGAAAGCCGAAAACATTGAAACCGCCAAGCATTAAACTGAACGCGCAAAAAATCTTGAACCCTGAACCCCCTGAATCCTAAATCCGGAATCTCAAACCTTGAACCTTAATCCTGGAACCAGGCATAAGATGGCCGTGACCAGCGTCTGTCTGACTGCAGACGAAGGCTAGAGCATTTTACTTTCGGGTACTATTAGTCTTAGGGTTCTGATAGGTGTTCTATAAAGGTTCTTACAAGCATTTGTGTTTTTACAAGGGTTCTACACTGGCTTCATGGTTTTTTGCTGAAATAGGGGCCTGATCTACTCGTAATCGTAATTCTGCTGCAGCTTTCCCCAATGTCGTTACACCATAAAGCCTCCCAAAACACTAGTCTCATCCTGTGGGTATCGAGTAAGGGTTTCCCGGGCAGAGTCGAGGGGTATAGGAGAGTGGACGAGAGCTTCCTTTTTTGCCCACATTCGTTGCGAGCCACACGAGCCTTCTCTGCGCTGTTCGTCAAGCTGTCTTATCATCTTATCCCATGAGTCAACAAGAACCGCGGCAGGCTTCACCCCCTTCGCAAGATATAGCTGCGAAAATTGCTCGGCAACGGTCAGTCAAGCAAGCAACCATAGTGCGATCCTTGTGACAAAACTCTCTGCTCGCGGCAAACCCACTAAGTGGCTTGAACCCTCGACCGAAGGACATGAGGTGGCGCGAGCCAGTGACTGCCGGCCACACAATGCCGTGATGCTTCAATACATGTCGGAAGCAATCGCGAAATCTCCGCGTCAAGACGCCCTGAGTCGTAGCTATGTTTAAACAGATAGCCTGGAATCCGAACGTGAATACGTATTCAAGCATCACTGCAACCCAAGGCTGCTTTTTATCGCCATTTGCCTTGACACACACACACACACACACAAAACTGCGTAAGGCAACCGAAAACACCGTGGCTAAGCTTCACAGACGGGACATCTAGGGGCGCTGAGTACGGGGACTTGGTCCCTATACACTGAAGAAAGCTTCCAAGTAGGGAGCAGGGTGTAGACCTTACGGGCAAGCATTCGGTTTTTGCATTGGGGTGGGACATTCGTCAGGTGGGGCACTCCCCACTCAAGGACCTCTCAGCCGAGGCTCCAAAGCGGTTTTCGTTTCAATCCCTGTCTTCTGTGCACAAGAAAATCTACGCCCCAACACCTCCTATTCTGTAGCATATGCTAACATACCCAGAAAACCTTTTTTCAACCCAGCTCCGCAAGCTCGGCTCTGAGTTCCCCGTTCGGAGTGCCAGGCACGATGTACACCGGCGGCAAGGATTGCGCAGTGCTGCGCTGGGATGTCGAAACCGGCAAGAAGGAGATGCACCGATCGTCGGCCATGTCATTCTACAGTCATCTGCTTCTGTGTGAGTTCTTGTTGAGCTATCACTCCCATGCTTTATGTTCAGGGTTGGGGTTCATGAGCTTCTGGCGAGAGGCATGTGGGATGTGTCATTCGGGTTTTGGGAACTTACCTGGGGGTTCATGGGTAGTTATAAGTGGGATTATAAGGCCCCTACTATGGGCTATAATTAGGTTACCTTACTTATAACCCCACTTATAAGTACCCATGAACCTCCAAGTTTGGATTCTGTGAACACTCTGAAACCGGAGGGATTTCGGCTCTAAACCCGAAACCCTAAACCCTAAACCTCAGACTGTAGCAAGAAGGAAAAGGGCCCCCCCAACAAAAAAAACAACCTCAGACCCGAAAGCGGGAGGGATTTCGGCAGGACGTTTTTCCGGGCGGTCGCAACAAGTTCGACTGTGGCGGCCATTTCGAGAAGGTTCCTTCGGAGTCCCTTGTAGTATAGGGGCCCAAATAATTACCCATACTATTCCTTAGGGTTCCTGTAAAGGGGTCTATAAGGGATACTATAAGGGCTACTATAAGGGTTTAGTATAGGGGCCTCAATAATTACCCATACTATTTGAGTACTATTTTGGGGGTTCCTTGTCATAATTATAGTAGAATGGGACCCAAAACCCTATTCTAATTACTAAGCCTCCTAAAGCTTACACCATGACCGCTTCAGTGTCTACAGCCGAAATTCTGAACCCCAACCTTCACCTGAAGTCCTCAACGAACGCTATTCTAGTTATTAAGGCCCCGATATTAACCTCTCTAACCCTAAATCCCGAGGCTCCCCACGCCAGCTCCCTTGCAGCCTACGGGGTGCCAGCGAAGTGGGCTGGTTAGTAGGGCATAGGGAATCATGACGGGGTCACTTTCGGGAATCTTATTCCCAACTTTGCTAGAGAGCACAGGACTTGAAAGCCAAGTTACCTTAAACCCTAAACCCCAAACCCTGCACCCATCCCCGTCTGTTTTCAACTCACGGTCCTCTGAAGGTCCTTTCTGTGGCCCTGCTCGAAGACAAAGGGCTCCTTGTGAGTGTGGGGGTAGATCGCTTGGCCCTGCCGGCGGTTTTGGGTTTTGGGGTTTGGGATTTAGGGTGGGTTTTGGGGTTGATGCTGGACTTTCTGGCTGTGAGGGTTCCATAAAGGCTGTAGGGCCTAGAGTTGAGCAAGGTGTGAGGCTTCAGCGATTTCAGGGTGTCGTATTCATATCGACTCCCGGGTTCATGGCCGGGTTGTTTGGCTTCGAGCGGAAGTTTTTGTCCACAACACCCTAAACCCTGATGACCAAAAAGCGTAAACCAACTATGTCGAACATGAGGGGCATCTCCTCCGAGATCAGTTTTGTAGGGATTTAGACTCTAACAGTAGACTTAGATGATTATAGCATATAGCCCCCATGAACATGAAGTATACTTGCATTCGGTATCGGGCTTCGAAATCACTTGACTTGGGATCCCCAGAGAAGAGTTCCAACGCTTCCGGGCTGGTTGGTCGGGGACGGCGGCTTTTGGGCCCTAAGCCCCGAGCCCCAAACCCTAAGCCGTGAACCTTCAACACCCAAGTCGGACGGTCGCGAGTGCAAAGTTTCCAGTTGGAGAGTTTAGGGCATATGGGAGTTTCCGAAAATTAGGGGTACCTTATTTTGGGGTCTTAAAATCAGGATCCTACGTATTATTTGGGGTACTATATTAGGGTCCCCTATATTCGGAAACTGCCATATGGCTGGGGGTTCTTTGCTACATGGTATTCCTATGCCGAAGCGTGGGCTGAAGAAGCTTCTCGGAAAGACGGAGAATTTGAAGCGCTGGACATCTTGTTACGAAAAGTGCAACACATCAGATCCGATCTTAGAAGGGTTTCAACTTCCGACGTCGAACCTTGCGACTCCACTTTCCGATGCCAGGTGAGACTTTGGGACCCACGTGCGGCGGCAACCAGCAGCTCCTCGACTCAGAACGAGATTTGCCTCGTCCCAAAGCCTCCAATCACGAAGCCCCGGTTTGAAAAAGTTTAGGGAATATGGGCTGAACATAGGCGCCTAAACAATACCTAATGCATTTTTAGGGGTTCCTTAAACCATTCATTATGTGATATACCTCCCAGCCATCCAGGCTCTCATTTTTAGCCCTAAACCCTAAACCCTAAACCCCTAAACCCTAAACCCTAAACCCAATACCCTAAACTTCAGGCCGCTGAACACATTGAGGCCTATGCAAAGCACCCGGGAAGACTGCACGCGATTCGAAAGTAGGCTTGAAATTCAGGGTTTCTTGATCAAGCTTTCGGGGTTAAGAGGGTGATCAGGGTCTGCACAGTGTTCGTGCTTTGGAATCTCCCGGGTTTAGTGTGCGGTTGATGGGATTGGGTGCAACGGCTCAGTAAAGCCTAGGCCCTAAGCCGGATTTGGCTCTCGAATTTAACACGCCCCGTGCTTGATGCGTAACTGGTAGAAACTGCTGAAGATGCGCCCCTATATCACTATATTGTATAGTATAAATGGTCCCATTCAAAGGCCTTGTGGATGGCCTGGCAGATGACCAAGTTCATGCAATGCCTCAGCTGTTGACATGGGGATGGCCTGTCGTCTACAAGACAGTCAGAATGAAGAACCAGCAAGCCCCACGTAATCTTTCGGACATACTTTTTCTTGTATGCCTTCAGTCTATGTTAACCCTCAAGTTAGAACCCCATCCGGATTTGGCCTTCTACGTTGGGTAGGGAGCCAGACTTGGGAGCAGAACCAGGATCCCTTTTCCATAGCCTTGCATTGCGCATGGGCGGCCCTACCAAGAAATGGCAACGTCTTGTATCATATCATGTTGTAAAATGGTAGATATGCTGTAAATACCATGTTCCCAGTGCATGAGTGAGTATGTAAATATGTAAATATCCATATATGCCCGCACACACACACACACCACAAACCCCATGCTACTCATCTTCCTGCTTGCCAAACTCTTGAGCCTTTTGAAGCCGTCTGCTCCTATGCATGGAGCCGCGCGGCACGCCCACATGGTGAGAGCCGCCGCGCGCGAAGCCGCCGCGGAGATGCAAAAGGACGGGTGATGTTTGAGGATTTCACATGGTTTTGAGGTCAACAGCTGGCACTGCGAGTGGACACTTCGATTCATTTCAGGTGCAAGAACGTGATGAATTCTGAACCCCAAAGCCAAAACCCCCCAAACCCTGAACACCTAAGCCCTAAACCCTGAACCCCTACACGCCAAAACCAATCCCCAACACAAAAAGCCAAAACTGAGATCAAAACATACTTCTCCCTGGGCTTTGAAGGATCTTTCTACGTACATCCTTCCAAAATTCTGGTCGAAACCAAGCCAACCCAAACCCTAAACCCACACTGAGGGTTTAGGGCTTTTGGGCTTGTGAGCTGTTGGGCTTTAGGGCTTAGGGTCTTAGGGTTTAGGGCTCACACGGTCGAGGAGTTCAAGCTGACCTTCGACGACTATGCTTGCCATCTGCCAGAGGCGGGAGCTTGAGGGTTCTAAAGGGGTTCTGAAGGGCTCAAAAGGGTTTTCAAGTTTTGACATGCTTCGAAGGGTTCTAAAGGGTTCTAAACGGTTCTGCAGCGCTCTAAAGGGTCTTGAAAAGGGTTCTGTGAGGGTGTCTAAGGGTTTTTAAACGGTGTTGACCTGCTTTGAAGAGTTTTAACGGGCACTAATTTAACCTGCTTTGAAGGGCTTTTAAAGGGTTCCGAAGGGTTTTAAAGGGCTTATGGTTTAGGGTTTTCAGGGGCCTAAGGTTTGGGATTGAAGGGTGACAAAGGGGGTTTGGGTTGTCAAGGGTGACGGCAGTTTAGGGTTTAGGAGTGTAAAGGGTGACAAAGGTTTAGAAGGGTGACGAGCGGTTTCGGGTTTAGGGCTTGGAAAGGGTTTAGGGTTCAGGTTTCAGGGTTTAGTGTTTTCAAGTTTTTGTTTTGTATTTTTCGGGCTTTAAGTTGTTTTATTCCTCCTTGTCGCATGTCCAGGGACGTTGAACCGGTCAGAAGAGTTTCCGAAGTTCGAAAAAGGTTTCGTAACAAGGGCCCCTTTCCTAACATTTTGGCTTTGAAACAAGGCCCGTTGCTTTCTGAAGATTTGCCTGTAAGTTTTCTAGCTGTGCGCTGTCTGTGGGGTTTGAAGCAGCGATGCCTCCTTCAGCGTTCCGCGATCCACAAGGTTGCCAACATTGTTTTTTCAGCTTTCCGCAGCAGCTGAGTATGGTTTCTAAAGCCCCAGACGCCAAACCCATCGACCCTGACCCGATAACTCCCAAACCCATAAACCCACAAACCCATAAACCCTAATTAGACCTGAAGCCTGTATTTCAATCCCAAGTCTCCAAGCCTGCCAGGACGCGCCAAGTATCCGTGCATAGAGCCCTTCTGATCTTTAGCAGCGGGTATCAAGGCAGAATAGAGTGTAGTTGGAGCGTCTAGGTAGAATTATCGGAGGGCTATAAGGAGTCTAAAGGAGATTTTAAAGGTTTCTACAAGGGTTCTTTAGGGGCTATTTGCGACTTAGGCTGAACCCTGAATCCTAAAGCGAAAATCCCAAAACGTCCGAAGAACCTTAAACAGAGCATAGAAGCCTTAAGAATTGGAGCGGGTTTTACAGAGACTTTTTTTGTTGTTCGTAGGGCTGTGTCGAGTGTTTTGTTGGGCCTAAGGAATTAGACCAGGGTGTTTAGGGAGCTGCACAGTGAATATGATTGCTAATTCTTCAGACCTTAACCCCACCCCCCAACCCTATATAAGACCTAAACCTTAAATCCTAAGCCTTCAACCCTTAGCCCTGAACCCCACGCCCCGAACCAGGTGCAGCCGAATCTGATCGCTGCCGATTTCCCATCACGCGCGCGGCAGCACTGGCGTGGATCCCCAGAAGGTCTTTGGGGTTTAGGGTTTAGGGGGGTTTCTGGTAATATGGGGTCTAAATAATTACCAATACTATTTTGGGGGTTCCTTATTATAATATAGTATAATAGGCCCCAAACCCTTATTCTCACTATTAAGACCCCCTATATTAGCTGCACCAGGAGTCGCCAGGGCTCTTGAGTGCCTAGAACTTCGTGCAGCTTTGGCTTGTGATTTCTTTTCTAACGATCTCCAAGACTTTCTGTTTCGTTATCTCCTTGGGGGAAGGAAAGTTTGAGGCGATCCTCTCGGCGGGGGTCTGTATACTTCAAGCTTATATCAAGGCCGTGGCAGCACAAGCCGAGCTGTCTTGGGAGGTGCTGCAGCTCCGCCGCGAGCACACTGGGATCATGCTATGAATTTTAATGTTTGTATTTTAAACCCAAGCCTTTACCCTTAAACCTTAAATCCTTAATTGGAATACGGTTGGTCGCCAAGTGTCTCGCTTCGTGACAGCCCGCATGACCCACTACATAGATCCTAAACCCCAACCCCTACGGCCAAAGCCCTACAAACAGCCCTGTGACGTTCCGATTCCGCTGCGAGGCTAGCCGCTCGCTTGAACCGGGACCATGCTGGCAGATATCTGGTTGTGAACCTCTCTGGCGCAACCTACGAAGCCTGGACTTGGATGGGGCTTGCTGTTGCTTGTGTAGTTTCTAGTCGGTTCTGATCACTTACTGGTCGAGCTAGCAATGTATGTAGAAGTCCTAACAGCAGGTTACTGCTGACACAGCGTCGACGATGGTAAGGCGGCGGCCGCTGCTGCTGCTGCTGCTGCTGCTGCTGTTGCTGTGATGCTGTACCTGCTCGATGCTGCTAGTTCGAGGGCTGCATTTCGGTATGGGTAGGGCTGCTGCCTGCTTTGCAAGACTCTTGCGGAGTCCTTCAAATCCAACGTCTTAGATCTCGGCTTGGCGCACGTGCTGTTTGAACCAGCTCGATAAGAGTCAGGTTCCCGACGTTTATTTTGGGCTTGGTGCCTGGGTGAAGGAATGTTGCCTTGGCGAGGATGGGCAACTGCTTGCCCTCCTCGTCCTCCTCAGCCTGCTGTTGAGGTTGAGTGTTTTGCTAGGTACCCATCATCTTCACACTCAGCTCGGTTAGAATCGCCCCCTCCTCCTCCTCCTCGCCACCGTCGTCGTTACTTTGGTGGTGAGTGTCCTTATCACAACAACAACCGCCGCCATTCTCTCCTTCTTCAAAACATAATCTTCATCTCCTTCATGATCACTTGATCTTCATCCCTGTCCTCATCTTCATCCCGATCATTTCCATAATCCTCACCATCTCCCTCATCACTGCCGGCACCATCATGTTCGTCATGCTCGCGCCACCCTGTATCACCATCACCATGATCATGAGAGTTGTCGTCATCGTCATGGCCACCAATGTCATGGTCACCGTCACCATCAACAGAAACCATGCCATCTTTGTTAAGGAGCATCGGCGGAGGCAAGCGGCTGTGTTTAGCCATGTTTCAACAGGCTGGAAAGACACAGCACTTTGTTACTTGCTTGCTTGCTTGCTTAGGTACTTCAGCACGTGCTTTACATACTTATGCACACGCACACACAGAGTGGTTTGAATTTGAGGAGTCTCAGGGACTCACTGCGGACCAATGCTATTCTTTAAGGGTGGATGTAGCTATAGTAAAATTTTTTGCCAAACTGAAATGATTAAGGCCCTACAGTACACCCTAAACCCAAAAGCCTTAACCGCCACAGCACACAGATCTAGCGCATCTTCTTGCCCTGTGCTCTGCCCAGGACAACTTCGAGCTGCAAGGTGCCAAGGGACCGGACACCCTAGACCCTAAAACCCTAGACTCTAGACCCTAATACCCTGAACCCGGCACCCCAGAATAGCCCCAAAATGCCAACCCGCCCCCTCCAAACAAAAAGCCCACTAAATCCTTAAGCTCGAAAGCCCAAGTCAGTAACAAACCGGGCACTGAACCTGGAGTTTAGAATATTAGACTTATTGGCTGTAAACTCAACTTTTCAACTTTTGGGGTTCTTATAAGGTAGTCGATTCTGAAAGTTTCAACTTTTGTTTCCTTGGGTTTTGGGCCAGTGAGTAGAGCCCGTTGAGATTCCTAAGTCCCAACTTTGAGGATTTATGCGAAACTCCACAGCGGTTGGGGTCCAGGGTTTAACAATAACATGGCTTTGTAGTCCATATCTAAAAGCATGCTATGGCTGCTATGGTATACCACCCGAAGTCCTGCCCTTGTTGTTAAGGGCCCTCGACTGCCATCAGAGAGCCAGGTCCTGTTTTAGACGTCATGATGTCTGGGTGTGTCCCGCCTTTGGAGGTCCTGCCAGCTCCTGAGAAGTTCCGTTGCTCCTGGGGGGGTCGGGGTGATCTTTGACGTAAGGTCAGAGGTTTGGTGTTCAGAAGTTTATGGTGTAGGGGCTTAGGATTTGGGTGTGGAGGTTTCGGGTCGAGAGGTGTGGGGGAGGGGGTCTGAGAGTGCAGCTGCGATGGGAAGTCTCTCAGCCCTTGGCTGTTTCAAGTTTCTACCCAGAATACTGAAGCCCTAACCCTCGAATCCTCAACTTTTGCCTCCCAAGAGGCAATCGGAGGGTCTCCTAATCCCTCAGCCAAGAGCATCCTTGGCCCGACCTGAACCCTAAAGATTTCGCTCCCTCCTACAAACGAGGCAACCCCTTCCCCCTCGAAGGCAGCCGCCTGAAGCCCTGCCGCCAGCACAAAGCACCAATGGTCACCAATGCTGCCGCAGATGACGATAGTGTTGATGATGCTGATGACGATGATGATGATGTTGCTCATGATTCTGCTGATAATATTAAAAATTGTAATAATAATAGTAATCATAATAGTAGTAAAAATAATAGTAATCAAAGTAATAATACTAATACTAATAACAATAACAATAATAGTACGAATAATACTACTACTAATAATAATAGTAGGTCTCGGCCCGAGCTCAGGTTGCTGTTCCTCCCCTTAAGTTTCACAGCCTGCGATGCTCAATCTCACAGCCATGCGTTTCTCTGCCCCTCCACGCGGGAGACCGGGTGCGCCGAGCNCCCGAGCTCAGGTTGCTGTTCCTCCCCTTAAGTTTCACAGCCTGCGATGCTCAATCTCACAGCCATGCGTTTCTCTGCCCCTCCACGCGGGAGACCGGGTGCGCCGAGCTGCTCCTTCCCGGGCGTGCCTTTCGGCGACGAAGCAGAGAAGGCCGGCGCATGACCACAACCTTTGAGTTGGGATGTCAAAGGATGTTGTACAGTTTTCCTCGAGACGGGAGATCTTCGGCCTCGTTTCTCTCCGCTCCCGACCTCACAGATCGTGGCTTGGCTGCGTTCCACAAGCGCAGGTGTTCGGGATGCGCTCAAGCAGGAATCAGTTTTGGCACTCTACTGGCAACTGACTGGAGCTGGACACGGCATGTCGTTTGTGGCAGCGCTGGNGGGATGCGCTCAAGCAGGAATCAGTTTTGGCACTCTACTGGCAACTGACTGGAGCTGGACACGGCATGTCGTTTGTGGCAGCGCTGGACTCGGCACAGCAGGCATGGCGGTACGTGGAGATGTTCTGACTTCGGTGAGTAGAAGCCCTTCACAGGCCACATTGTATAGTCGCGGCCCTTGTATGTCTACGCAGTTTTTCTTGCCCTCACAGTGGGAGCGGTTTGTTGAGGGATGCGAGGATCTCCTGCCAACGTGCAAGATATCTCCGCGCTAAATATANGGGAGCGGTTTGTTGAGGGATGCGAGGATCTCCTGCCAACGTGCAAGATATCTCCGCGCTAAATATATGTATATCGTTTTTCTCACAGGATGGTGGATGGAGATTGCATAGGGCCGCCCCAAAAAAATTATAATAGTAGTAATAATAGTAATACTGAAAGTGTCTAATTGCCACTCCTTCCAGGCTGCGGCTAGTGGTGTCCATGCACCGCTGGCTGACCCGGACACCTTTGAATGTCGTTGTTGCCCACGGCCCTAACGCCGGGGCCCTGTAAGTGTCCTTCATGAACTGGCTGAAGATTTGCAAGATTTGGGTTCAGGGCTCAGGCAAGCATTTCGGACATTGAGTGCTTGGAGTGGAGGTTGAGGGGGTTTTGGATTTCTGGTTTAGCATTTCGGGCTTGCGGACGGTGCCTTCTCACAATATCGGCATGCTTGGTCTCCGGCCTGAGGGTGCGGGGGGCAGGAGTTCCTGTGCCTCCAACCCCAAACCCATAACCCTGGACAGAACCCTTCCCGAGCCCAAGTCGTGTTTCCGTCTGGCAGAATACTTCTGGAATGCTGCGGAAACAGGTTTTATCAGTTTTTCGGTTCTCTGGGTTCGAATTGTGCGCCTGAAGCCATGCAGCTGGCTTTGCTGAGGAGTCTGCTGTGCCGACAGCCACTGGCCCAGGCAGGTTAGACTAGGGTGAAGAGGATTGATCAAGAAAGATGCCGGATTGCCAGTTGCCGCATCATCGTGGTTGTTGTTGTCCTTGTCGTCGTCGTAGTGCCAGTAGTGTTCGGAATATCATCGGACCTGAGGATTCGTCGTCTGTACAGCCTCAATTGCAGCCCCTACCAGCTGTATGCTTCTGCTTTGCAGGAACACAAAATATCAGTCAGGCGTAACCTCCTGAAACCATCGCCCTGCCCCCCCGCCAAACCTTAGAACCTGTCTTTATAGGGTCCGGGGAGGGCGGTTCAAGGGGGGAGGGTGCAAGGGATCCTTAGGGAACCTTAAGGGGACCTGAGGGAGCACTAGGGAGAACTAGGGATTTGTAGGTTATCTACCCTCCTTGGAGCCCCCCCATAAGGATACTATAAGGTCTCTGCCGAAAACTCTGGGAGGACCTTGTCCGGTCGTGCTCCTCTACGCCTGCTGCTGGGTTCGACTGGTTCATCTTTCCGAGCTTCTGTGGGGTGATTGCTGTTTAGATTTAGGCTCCAGTTTTCTAGATTTAGATACCTGTTACCGGATAGCAGAGAGTCATTTTTCCCTTTGTTTTGGGATGTCCGCTCTTGGACGCCTTGTTTTGCGACCCGCAGCCCGGAACCCTAGAACCCTCAGGCCTTGAAGCCCTAAGGCCCTAAACCGCAACCCTGACAACCCTGAACCCTGAATCCTCTTCCTTGTGCAAAGGTCTTCTTGTAAAATTTGTAAAGGTGACCCTTCTTCGGGTCCCTTAGATAGCAATCGAGAACCATTATGGTACTTCTTGTTTGTAGGACTCTGGTCATCCCAAGGCTATCTGAGTTGGCTGGGGCTGGCGGACCACCCGAGGGAGGCCATGCAGGAAGTGATGAGGCACACGGGGCTTGCGTTCAGGGTTTAGGGTTTGATGCATCATGATCTTCGAGTATCGTGCGACACGGGCGCCGTATGTGGGCAGGGCAGGAAACCAAACCTGCCTTAAAGAATCCCAAAACCCTAACTCGTAAGCCCCAAGTCCCTCCTAGAACCCCCCCCCCCCCNCCCCCCCCCCCCCCAAATAAAAAAACTAGGGTCCTTATAAAGAAGCTTGGATGAAACAGCCCAAGAAGAAGAGAGGCTCCTTGGCCTGCCTGACGTCCTGTGGCCGTCACAGCGTCGATATTTGAGCCGGGGCCCTCGGATCGACGCAGACTGTCAGGATCTCTGAAAGCTTCCAGGCCTTCGGGGTTTAGGGGTTTAGGGGTTTAGGGGTTTTAGGATTTAGGGGTTTAGGGGTTTAGGGTTTAGGGTTTAGGGGTTTAGGGGCTTAAGGTTTAAGATTTAGGGTTTTAGGTTTTCGGGTTTGCGGGTTCGGGCGGTTGGTCTTTCGGGCTAGGGGGTGTAGGGTCAAGAGGATTAAGGCCTGTTTAAATGCCGAAGGAGTTGCTTTCCAGCAGTCTTATGGCACCTGCAAGGATTTGATGGGACTTGCTGCTTGCAGCATAGGTCCCATTACTGTCCCTGTGCTGCCGAAACCCTAAACCTCGCTCAGAATCTTAGAACAAGAACATCAAAAAGCAAAGACAAATACTTTCAGCCTACCTAACAGCCCCCCAATAGCTCAGAGGTAAAAGAAAGAACAACAACTCTTGCAACGGGGACGCTGCCGTCCTAAACCCGAAACCCTCAAATTCCTTAAACCACCCTGAATCCTAACTAGTGAAATGCCCGAATCCAAAGCTCTAAACCGAACCCGCTGATCCTTAACCCCGAACTCCAAAGCCCTGGAGGCTACTTCGGCCTCTTGCAGGGGGGTCTGGACCTCCAGGCCCAGGGCGAGGGACGCCTGGCGCGGGTGGCCGGCAGCCCCAGGAGACCAAGCCAGACGAGGGCGGTCTAGGCTTTAGGATTCAGGGCTCAGGGCTTCAAGCCCAAGTTTGTCCGGGAAGCGCGGTCAAGGCGGAGTGTGTAGGGAATGTGGCTTCAAGTGACAAAACGGGACCAGACTTGGAGGGCGCCTGGGTTTAGGGGAGTGGAGGGACGGAGAGTTTCAGAAGTTTCAGATTCCGAGCCTCAGCATGTTTTGACCTCCAGGCTCAGGCGCCGGGGTAAGTCTGCGAGGCTGGTTTAGATCTTCCAGTTGGGCAAGTTCGGAGCTTTGAATCTGCGGAATGCCTCGGAATGATCCTGCTTGCTCACATCGGCTGCCTTTTTTGTGTTGCTGGATTGACACTTAGTGTCTCGCCTGTCATGCTTAATTAGCTCAATCATTTTTCAGTTCAGGTTCACCAGTCGTCGAGTCGCACTTCCTCCAACCTCTTTCCTGCTATGCTCGTTCTATTATCAGTATTGTCATGATTGTTCTTTTGTCTGATAGCAGAAGCAGTAGCAGAAGAGCAGTGGTACGCGGTTCTGGTGGTGCTCGGCGAACGAGGTCCTGCTTCATGCGGGCTCCGAAGACCGCGAAAGGTTGCTGGAGGTTTGGAAACAGGCCTGCAATTTTCGGGTTTCGGGGCTTGTAGGTGTAGGTGTTTGCTTTTGAGGGTTGAGGTGTTCTTCGTTTAGATAATAAGTAGCTAGCAGCTGCAGTTTTAAGCCCATGATGCATCTGAAAAAAGGAGCACTGCCTATCCGCATTGTGAACTGTCCCCAAACAGTTTGCCCTAGGCACTCACCTTGAGTCTTCAACTGCCGATCAGAAAGACGGAGTTTACAGCTCCGATGATTGCTGCTTGCTCCCCCAAACCGCATTAATCAGGTTCTTTGGGCGCAGAAATGCAGTGCCCGTGTAAGATGCCATTCCAGAACAGGATGCCATCGATAATGCCAGAGCGAAACTAGAAGTCTGCATCTTGTCGCAGAAGTGTCGCTCCTCCAGGCCCCGAAACCCCAAATCCAAACACCAAACCCTAATGCCTAAACCCTAAACCGGAAAGTGTTGATGCGCCTGACATTTGCTACAGGACCAGCTCGTCTTTCGCGCCCACATTCGTCAGTCTCTTATTGTGTGGCATAGGGGTTTTCGGCTTTTGCGTTTCCGGTTTGTTCGCAAGAGCCATTACAAGGTGGAACACCCAAGACAGCATCTGCTCTTGACACCAAACGTCTTCCTTCGTCCCTAGTGCTCGATACGAGAAACCTAGCTTAGTACTTTCACGAGTATATGATTATTAGGTGCTTGGGTTCACCCAGAAGTTTAGATTGAACCCCCCCAAAGCTCCACAAACTCTACAATCTTAGTTGCTAAAGCCGCAACGTTCGGGCCTTAAACTATAAAGCCAACCATCAACCCTGAACCAAGAATGGCCTACACCCGTACAGCCGCCGTAGAGTGTAATCGTGGTTGAAATCCCAAGAACCTCTCAAGCCCTTAGACCCTACGTCCTAAGGAACAGACACAGCGAAGCCAAAACCCAAGGCGAGGACGACGATGTCTGCCACACCTCCGCGCTCCGCGTCACGCCGAACGACGGCTGTTTCGGGGATCTTTCCATGAGGCCGGCACCCGAGTGTTCCCATCAGAGCCCGGGTTGAGGGCGTAGAGTCTTAGGCTTTAGGGTTTGACAGAGTTTAGGGTTTAGGCTGTAGAGTTTAGAGTTTTATTAGGGTTTAAAGTATAGGGTTACCAATCAAGGAGTGTGTGGGGCATTCTTCGGCCTCAAAGACTGCGTTCGGAGAGGACTTGGGATAAAGCAGTTTGGCCGTCCTCCTGAATCCCAGCAGTATATGGAGGAAGCATTTTCTTAACCCCCGCCCCCTCAATCCCACCAATAATTACCCAGGATAGCATGGTGGGTGTGCTCCTGAATCCGCCAGTATTTCGGGGAAGGATCTAAACCCTCAGCCCTAATCCGCGGTGTCCTGGTGGTCTCCCTGGTTCTGTCGTGGTGATCCCAGTGGGGTTGCCGTTGCGGTCGTGGTCGTGGTTGTCGTGGTGCGCTGTCATTGTTTGGGGATCTTGGCTGGCATAATCTTGTTTTTGCTCGGGC
Organism: Symbiodinium sp. clade A Y106; assembly: GCA_003297005.1. NCBI lineage: Eukaryota > Dinophyceae > Suessiales > Symbiodiniaceae > Symbiodinium > Symbiodinium sp. clade A. The sequence goes on along the minus strand of BGNK01003154.1, from coordinate 46,619 downwards.
GTTGTTGGGGTTTGGGGTCTCGGGGGTTCAAGAACGTCTCAAGTTCACGCCATGTTTGGGGTGGCTCCGCGGCTTGCCCTCCTGTGAAGGATGGTCACACGACAGCGGCCCACAGCGACTGGGCTTGAGAGAGGGCTTGGAACCTACTCAGAAGGTTCAGGGTTGCTTTTAGGCTCGGGATTTTTTTCGGGTTTAGGGTGTTTGAAGGGGCTTGGGATTTGGGGCTGTTGGGGTAAGGGTTGGTAAGCCTATCGAAAGCCAGAGCAACCCGATGAGTAGCACTCCACATTTCCAAATACCGCAGGCCCTGACAACAAACTTGGAAGCCCAAGAACGAGTCACAGAGAACTTTTTGAGGTCAACCGCTGTCCAAGCAAGGTGCTGAGTGGAGCCGCATGAGCACCGAGCCCGAACCCCAAAGCCTTCGAAGCTCCAATCTGAGGGGGTGTGGGTTGCGTCGGAGGATTCCTGATTCCGACAAACCCTGCCCGGTTCCCAGGTGACCGAGATATTATGTCTCTAATGTAATTGGTCCTGAAACCTTCTAGGAACTCGTACAGGAATGTTAAAGGAGCCCAATTTCATTACTAAGGCCCCTATTTCATTATTAATTATAGGAACTCTATTTCATTGTTAAAGAAACCTTTTTTATTCATAGAGGAACCCTCTTTCATGATTAAAGGAGCCCAGAGCCCAAAGCGCGCTCAGGAGAAAGGCGGTGCTGTCGACGACTGGCAGTTGGAATTCCAGGTGAGCCATCGGTTCAGGTTGTAGGTTGATAATGATAACAGTGGTAGTAATAATAATACTAATAGCAATATTTGCACCATGTTAACCCTAAACCCCCTCAGTCCGTCCTCAGTCTGGGAGCATCTTGCGACGGGCTTCAGGTTCGAAGCAAGTTCAAGGCTGGCAGGGTGGATGTCACAGGTCCTGGAGGGGAAACCTTCGAACCTTGATAACCCCGAGAGAGCGCAGCCCCACATCATGAAGCAAGATCACCCAATTCTAGAATCCGAAACCTTGAACCCTGAACCTGAAACTCAAGTCCTTGATGCCCCACAGTCGATTAAAACCCGAGGGCACGAACCCAAAAACCTCAACCAACCAGGTCTGCTTTCACACAGCCTTCCTGGCTGCAGCTGGTGGCGTGAAGCGCAGCTCGGTGGAATCTGCAACTGTCAGAAGGCTACAATACCGAGAGTGCAGCAGCCTCGAAGGTGGGCATTCCTTTTTCGGTCCAGCCCTGTATATGCATGGTATGCTCTCTTCTGCCAAGAGCCGGTTTGAAGTGCTCGTGCTTACTGATGCGTTTTGCTTGTGAGCTGTGGTAGGAAGCGAGGTGCTCGTTTTCGTCGTCGTAGTGGTAGTAGTTGTAGTGTTGGGGGATACACGCAGTAGTCTAGTTGTGTCGTCGTGTTTACCGGCATCGTCTTCGTCGGCGTCGCCGGTATCGTCGTCGTGTCGGTTGTCGCCATTGTTGCTCCTGCTTTTTGTCTGAAGAGATTGTGATGGTTGTTGCGTATGGGTACCATAGCTTCGACTGCTATGAAAATAGATGACCAAACTGCAGGTACTGGCCACTGCGATTCGTGCAGTCGATGTTGGTACTTCTGTGAATTAGACCATTGCAGGCGGATCGTGATTGCCAGAGATACCTATAAACCCTGATAGAACCCAAGGAAACCTCCCCTCATAAAGCCCTTACACCACCCTTACGAAACCCAGAGAGAACCCTAAACCCTAGACCGTATAAACCCTAAACCTTAGAAACCCTAAACCTTATAAGCCCTAAACCTTATAAACCCTAAACCCTCAGAGAACCCTAAACCGTATAAACCCTAAACCTTATAAACCCTAAACCCTCAGAGAACCCTAAACCTTATATAAACCCTAAACCCTCAGAGAACCCTAAACCTTATAAACCCTAAACCCTCAGAGAACCCGAAACCTTATAAACCCTAAACCTTAAACCCTAAACCCTCAGAGAACCCTAAACCTTGTAAACCCTAAACCCTAAACATCCCCTTTGCTAACACACATGGGGGAGTCTCCCGAGGCTTCGACGCCGCCGAGTTAGATTTGGCCCGGGGGGTGCGACCCGAAGGCGCGGAACTCCTGGGGATCAGTCGGGGTGCCCTAGGGTTCCTTTAAGGGCACGATAAGGGTTCCTTTAAAGGGGTACTATAAAGGTACTATAAGGGTTCCTTTAAAGGGGGGGTACTATAAGGGTTCCCTTTAAAGGGCTCTATAAGGGTTCAGGGTTCTGGTGTTTAGGGGTTGTAGGATTATACGGTTTATGGTTATAAGGTTACAGGGTTGAGGGTTCAGGGCTGAGGGTCCAGGCTCGAAGTTTGGCCATACGATTTATTCTTGCAGCACTGTCCTGCATCACCCAACCCGCTTCCCATGAAAAGCAGGCATACGGCTCCCACATGCCACCGCAAGCTGGCACGGTAACCCATTGCCGTTTGCCTTCGCACCGAGCTGTGCCAATTGCCGTTTGGCTTGTGCGGCTGCTGTCGGCAGGGAGACTTGGGTGTTGGGCAGGGTTTGTTTCGTAAGCCTTTTTTTGCGTCTAGCTTTGTTCTGTATACTACAGTAAGCCTGGTAGGCTCTTCAGTTGTCAGCGGCCATAATCCGGAAAGCAGCGAGTTTTCCAGCGATTCTAGCTGGTGCTGCGATTGTCCAGCATTTGGTGCCTTTTGTTACTTTCCGAAGGAGCCCCAGGACGCTGTAGGAGTCTCGCCCAATGCCCGGTGCATCAAGCCCTCCCGCAAACTTGCGGCCGTCATCTACGCGACCATGCGGGATCCAACTCCCTGAGGCTTCGTTCTCATGCCGGAAGTCCCAATCCGTACCACGCAGATGCGAAGCCTTCACACTGCGAGTCTGCCAGCTTGTGTCCCCTAACTGCGGGGGGTCATATGCCGCCAAGAGTTTGATAGACATTGAAGAATGCCTTCTTTTCCGGCGTATGCCTTTTGCTCGAGCATTAGGACCCTCGAGCCGTAAACTGTTTAGGTGTTCCGATCTAGAGTATTTTAGTGTTTGGCATTTGGGTCATGGCTGCCATGCCCTTGGTATAGACCCATCGCCGCTGGCGGAAACTAATACAGTAATCATATCTTCGAGGCGAGGATACTCTCCCCAAGCTCGGGTGTACATCAAGCTGGACTGACTGTGTCGGCCCCTTAGCCCCAAACCCTAAACCCTAAAGCAAACGCCTAAAGCTCGAAAGCGCATGCCTTAAGCCCGACAGATGTGAAGTTCCGTAGAATGTGAAGGATTGCAGGTGAAGATGGAAGGGCTGGGGAATTGGTAGGTGGGAAGCGGGCTGGGGCTAAACCCAAGCCTTAGACCATCTGTAGTAAACCTGCCCGAAGTGAATCCTAAACCCTTTTCATTACGCATGCGGCACCCAGCTTCCCGACCTCCATCTTCGCAGGCTGTGCTGTGGACGTCTTCCTGGAGCCTATGAGCAGCGAGCCACAGGCATGGGGAAATGTTTGTGGCTCTCCGTCTGTGGGCATGGACCGTGAACGCCTAATCCATACGTCAACCCTAAACCCTGCACCCGACACTGTTTCACATCCCATGATCCGAACCATAAACCGCTAAACCCTGAACCCCGAAGAGGACGATTCCGAGAATTCAGCGACAGCCGCTGCAGCTGCAGCGTCCAGAGGGCGGCTGAGCTGACTAAGTTCATTTGGGGAGTTTTCCAGATTCGGGAGTCTTGTTGGGTCCCGAAAGGGTGCGACACTCTTGCAATACGAAGGAATCTGGCAAGGCTTCAATAGAGGAGCCGCAATACCTTGCAAACCTGTACCGGGATTCAGGGCCACAGATGACTGGGGTGGTTGGAGATGGGCAGGTTTGAAACAGATCAACCGATACACTTGTATATGAAAAGGTAGATGGAGTACGGATGAACATATTGCGTGCACTCGAATGAGGCTGAGCACCGTACGAAAGTATCGGTTTTCAAGGCTGGGATAGGATTTGGGCAGCCTACACGTTATGTTATGTCGCGCCCGGAGTGCAAAGACTGTGCTTAAGTGCTTTAAACCACTTCAAACCCGAAGACCCCCCCATGTAAGCTATTCAATCCCCCAGCCCTGCACTCCCTTCACGCCCCACGCCCTTGAAACCGACTCCGCTGAGGCCACGGAAAGCCGATGTGCCTCTCTCAGTTCCAAACCTATGGTTCTGTGTTCAATTCATGTTTAGGGGTTTGAAGACTTCGGCTTGTGGCGTCAGTGTCATCATCATCATCACCACCATGATCAGCCCCAGCATCATGATCAGTAGTAGCATCGTTATCGTCATCGCCATCATCATCATCATCACTATCATCATTATCTTCAGCATCTTCGTCATGGGCTTCAATACCTTGGACCTTTTCGTCTTGTAAGCCTTCATGTTCATTGGCCCTTTGCCGATGGTGTCAAAGAGTTGTTTGTTTCGATATATGGCTTAGGCTTAGGTTCTGGACGCCGGTCACAAAATTCAACAAGTCTAGTTCTTCTCCATGTCGGTGGCACAAGAAATAGGATCAGCAACTTAAAATGCAGGAGCTCAGCCAGTTTACGTGCAAGCCAGGGCAGTAGGGTTGATTGGCAAGACCCTGCATTACCCGACACACCTCAACTACGCAACTTAGGAGGAGTCCTCGTGGATAGTCCAAGAATTTGTCCATCGGCAGTGCTCTGATGTTTTTGGTTTGTAAGTCAGGGTGCCATTTCCTTCCTGAGCCAGAGCCCTACCCTGCGGCTGTGGTCCCGAGCACGAAGAGACAGGTAGGTGTTCAGGTGCGGCACTGGTTGGGTTGCGTGGATTCAGGTCGGTTATGTCCCATTGAGGTACCTAGTTAGTGCTTACCGTCGCAAGCTTCTTGTAGTAGTGGGATTTCACGAAGTTCTTGGTTGAAGGCTTTGAAGTTCTGGGTTGTTTGGGTGTTTGGGGTATTTGTTGAGATCCCACTCTACCACGCCCGAAGCCATCACCCCAAGTTGCCCAATCCTGGAACTCTGACAGACACCAAAACTCCAGAGATCCCGAACCCCAAACGACAGACAGCATATCCATCTTAAATTCCACATGCTGCACAAGCGCAAAGCCCAAACCTCAATCCCAACTCTATCGACATGATAGAGTTCTCACTCGTCTTGAAACCTCGTCCTTACTATTATTACCCATTGAAGGGCGCCGTGGAGTTTTTTGACCTCGCAGCAGCAGACGCCGAAGCAGATGCCGAGGCCGATGTAGGGCTTTGTTTACATTGGTGGTGCCCAATTTGCAGGCTTTTGTGCGGCTGTCATAGTGTTTTCTGGAAAATCAGGGGCACGCTGCTGGGGGGTTTTATGAACAGAGTTTAGCATCCCTTGTTTCTGAAACTCTGGTCTAAATCCCACGCCCTAAAACCCGAGGCCCTAAACCCTGAACCCGCGCCCACCAACGTGGAAGAGCTGCTGTGGCTGTGATATTCTCTGAGCTCCACGAATATTCTGCCTGTACGGTCCTATACCCAGACTATCGTTTTGTGGGCTTGAGAGCAAGCCTTTCATGATGCACTGACAGGTTTCTGGGATGCCGGACAGCTACCATCACCAGGCAAGTTGCTTGGGATAGGGTTCGGGCTTCACTCACAAATACAGCTTTGATCCGAAATCCAAGCCCAAATGGCAGAATCGCGCTTCCAGTCAGTGTACTTCAGATATCTAGTCGTAACACATACGATCTTCAACAGAAGGCAGTCTTGACAGGTTTTCGCGCCGGATGACATCGACGCGTTTTTCGATGAGCTTTGAGCGGGGACTTGTGGCTAGAGTTGGGTTTGAATCATGAGAGTATGTTCTGGTTTTTCTGGCTTTGGTAAGTTTTGTGAGGCCTGAAAATCCAAAGCCCTAAACCCCCTGTTAGCCCGAGGACCCTAAGACCTCTATGTGGCACCCAGCAAGTTGAAGCCCGGGATACTCATGGTCCTTTCGAGTGTGTTGCTAAGCAGGCTGCATTTGCAGGAGCACCACAACTATCATTGCAATCATTTTTACCGCCATCATCATCATCATCACTGTCGCGGTCATCATCATCATCATCATCACGGTTGTCTTCGTCATCATCACCATGATCGCCATCATCTTCGTCTTCACCGTGATCTTCTTCTTCCTCTCTATGGCCACGTCCCCCACCACCACAAACACCACCGCCACCACCATCCTCATCAGCATATGGCATATTCGTCAGCACCGCCACTACAGCCACCACCACTAGCACCACCGGCACCAGCAGCAGCAGCAGCACCAGCACCAGCACCAGCACCAATACCACCACCACCATCATCATCATCACCATCATCACCATCTTCATGATTCTCGTCATCAGCTTGGTCGGAAAGTGATGGGATCTAAGGCACTCTGTCTGTCTCTTCCGAAAGGTTCCTAAGGGTTCTGGCTTCAGACTCAGTAGCCCGCGACTGCTGGATCCCGAAAGCCCTACACCCGCATCACCCACAACCGCTCAGCGCCGTCAGAAGCATCCAGCTTCGAAGACATCAAAGTGCGTCACGACCAGAGATTTGGGACGCTGGTCCAGTGAATGTTTCACCGTGCCTCTGAAAATCCCAACCTCAAACTGCTGAATCCTAAACCCGAAGCCCGCAACCTCATGTGGCAAGGCCTAAATCCTCATCCAGTTGTGCATGTGCGGCCTTTCAGGCACTGTACAGGCTGAGTGGGCTGCAGCAACGAACTTCCGCGTCTCTTCCCCTATCGTAGGGTTTACGGTCTAGGGAGTCTAGAGGGCTGGTGCTGACAAGTCCGATCGTGTAGGGGTAGTCTTGACGCCTTAACTCGAGCTGAAGCATCATCGGCTTGCCAACGGGTATATCCCACATTACTGAAGCTTGTAAGCACTACGACATTTATAGCCACAGGCATACCAGTGGCACTACGGCTTAGGGGTAGGAGGACGAAGTCGTAGCAGTGGCAATAGCGCCAGTGGCAGCAGTAGCAGAAGTAGCAGAAGTAGCAGAAGTAGCAGAAGTAGTAGAAGTAGTAGAAGTAGTAGACGTCGCAGAAGTCGTAGAAGTCGTATAGGTAGAAGTAGAAATAGGAGTAGAAGTATAAATAGAGGTAGAAATAGAAGGAGAAGAGCGAGTGCGGCAGTGATGGAAGCACACGCAGTACAGGTCATGGTGGAACAGGAGGAGGGATAGGAGTAGGCAGTAGGCTTGTAGGACCAGCAGTGGTCATATCAAGGCAACATTGAAGAGCACGTAAATACATCAAAGGTGTGGGGAAGCAGTATGCTTGCTTTGCCCAGACCTTCAACCCTAAACCCTAAACTCGAATTCTTTGAGGGGTCATCGCGGAAGGGTTGCAAGCCTCTTACAGCTGGGGCTTGCTCCAGGGTAGTCAGTGAGCCAGTTTCCTATCACTCAGGACAGCGCCAGTCAACGTCTAGGGCCACGAATCATGCGAACTCATTCTCTTTATCAGCTGCAAGGATCTGAGACTCCCTGGAAGCTGAGGCAGTTTGAGCCTCGCGACGTGAGGGCGTAAGGAAAAGTCATGCTGGTTGTTCCAAGATTCAAGCCGGTGATGCCATCGTCATCATGTTTGATAGGTGGTACTGGGTTCAGATGGCGGTCGCATTGAGTTGCGAATGGGAGAAGTGAGAGACTCTGCAAAACCTTAGCGATAGGGGAGAAGTCTGACAGGAACCGCAGGAAGAATGTGTGGAAAAGGATTATTGAGTTGCAGGAGGCGAAGTGTCTGAAGGGCTGGCTTCAAGTGCTGTTGCCAGTGCCGTTGCTGTTGCTCGTTGCTGCATATGCTGTGGCCTCGTCGGGGCTGCTGCTCTGTTGCTGCTAGTGCTGGTGCTGGTACTGGTGCTGTTGCTGTTGCTGTTGCTGTTGGTTTGGTTGTGGTTGTGGTTGTGGCTGTGGTTGTGGTTGTGGTCGTGGTTGTTGTTGTTGTTGTTGTCGTTGTTGTTGTTGTTGTCGTTGCTCTTGTTCTTGTTCTTGTTCTTCTGCTTCTTCCTATTGTTATCATCCTTTTTTGGTCTTCTTCTTCTTATTCTGCTTGCTGGCCTCGTCGTCGTGGTGGTTGTGGTTGTGGTTGTGGTTGTGGTTGTGGTTGTGGTTGTTGTTGTTGTTGTTGTCGTCGTCGTTGTTGTTCTTGTTCTTGTTCGGCTTCTTCTCCTTGTTGTTCTTGTTGTTCTTTTTGTTTTGTTGTTCTTGTTGTTCTTGTTGTTCTGGTTATTCTTCTTCTTCTTCTTGTTGTCGTTGTCGTCATCGTTTGTGTTATTGTTGTTGTTGCTGATGCTGTTGCTGTTGCTGTTGCTGTTGTTGTTGTTGTTGTTGCTGTTGTTGTTCTTGTTCTTATTGTTAGTCGTGTTTTTCTTCTTGTTCTTCTTCTAGTTGTTATTTGTTCTTCTTCTTGTTATTCACTGTTCCGCTTTTTTGCTCTTGTTGTGGTTCTTCTTGGTGTTCTTCTTCTTCGTTGTTGTTGTTGGTTCCTGGTTGCTGATCGTTAGTCGCTGTATGCTTTTAATGCTCATGTTGTTCTTGTCGTTGGGGTTGTTGCAGCTGCTGCAGCTGCTGTTCTTGGTCGCTGTGGTCGTTGTTGTGGTCATGCTTCCTTCTGCTGTTGTTGGCTATTCTGTTCTGTTCTTTGTTCTTGGTGTCTTCCTGGTGTCGCTGCTGTGCCCTTCCCTTGCGGTTGTCAGCCTCATTTCCGCTGAGCTACCTGTGATGCCGGTGATGGCAGTAGTGGCGATCATGATGTTGCTACTGGTACCATCAGCATCGGCCGCTGACGATGACGGTGCTGAAAAACATGTTGGTGATATGAATGGTAACGGCCACCATGGAAATGCTGTTGCTGCTGATGATGACGATAATGAAAAGGGTGACGGCCATGATGATGGGAATGCTCAATGCACCACCATCCTGGCAGGTGACGGCGATTAAAAGTTATGGATGTTGATGCTACGTTAGCTGTAGTACCGTATGCTGATGCCGGCCATGACCGCTTTGACTTGGCACAGCTTTGGAGTTTGAGCCCGTCTGTGCTGTTGCTCAGGCTGTGTTGGCGCCCTGTGCGAAGCTCGGAACAGGGTCCTGAATCGCCAGAGTCTTTCGGACATGCTCCACAGGCTTCATTGCCACTTGCTGTCGGTTTGTTCTTATAGGTCCATTGTAGGTGGCAATGAGATCACGGGTACCAGATACAACGGGGAATCGACCATTGTCATGAGGAGTCGTGCAAGTAGTTATATATCATTCAAGTTGGATTCAAGACTTGCAGCGCTGGCTACCACTCCAACCCGACGGCGGGCAAGAGGGCCTAGACTGACATCCAAAGAACAAGCTGGTGGTGATCATGATAGCATCCTTACCAGGATGATGTCGCCCCATATGCTTCAGCCACACATGTCTGCAGGCATGGGCACATGAAGGAGACCACCTCGGTGGTCGCTGATGTAGGTGGAGAGCAGGCCATTCGTTGAGGATTCAGTGGGATGTTCGCAATGTGGAGTTAGACTGTTCAACAGCATGGTCCGTTGAAGGGCCTGAAGAATACAGTTTAGCCATCATATGTACATAGAAGAGAACCCCAATTCCAGCACAAAAAGCCCCAACCTCCTAAACCCTAGAGCTGTAGACTGAGATTCCAACAGCGTGGGGTCCACGGTTTAGGGTTTAGGGGTGTCAGTGTCAGCATTGAATGAAGACGCATGCGCAAGAGTCCAGACATGACTTGGCATTCAAGCCAAAAACCTCTTGCTTTCCTTCGCTGCAGAGCCGGTTGTCAACATGTTCTGCCACGTGAAGAGGGGCAGTCTCCGATGGCGGGCGCAGCGTTTCCACTGCTCAAAGAAACTCGCTGTCTGAAGATACATTGCTTTGCACCATGGCCCACCTTGTCACTGTATTGCTCGCATGCTCATTCCTGTTGTCGGGCGCGATACGCTCCGATTCTGCAAGCCAGGCACGGTACTGCCCCAGCAGAGCTAAGTTCCGTGGATTGTTGGTTTGACCAGTTCACTGTTTAACCTTCCAAGGCGTAGATGTGACATGATGCCCCATGGATCCCGAACCTTAAACTCTAAACCCTGAACCCCGAGCCGCAATCCCAGTGGACGGGAGATCACTGTTGACCGGAGGAGATTGCGGCAAACACGACGGGTGAGAGCATACCGGTGATGATTATTCACTGCTGCTATGGCGGGAGTGTTGTGTCGGCCGGCAAAGTGTGCAAAGTCGTGAACGAGTTCATGGAAGAAGCTCGGATACTTCGGGTGTAGTCTGGGTTTAGAAGTTTTGGTGTTTGGGGTTTAGGGGTGCCGGGGCTGGTTTGTGGTTAAGAAGTCAGGCAGCGCATGCTTCTGAAGTTGTTGCCTGTCCAGGGTGACTGGTGCAAAGACTACGACGATCCAGGCAATGGGCGCCCTCTGCGTTTCGACTGGACCGGTGGCTGCGAGCATGCTCATGATTGTCCCGAGCTGTCGTCGTCGAAGTAGCGCAACAAACAGAGCGGATGGCGACGCAGGAGACGAAAGAGCGAAGACGACGTTGTAGTGATGTTTCTCCAGACGTCCTAGCAATCAGTACGATCAGCAGTTGATGGCGGGGGAGTTGTCAATGGGGATTCTAGACCGCGCATAGAATACTCCTGTTCCAAGCTGGTTGCGGTGACCGGAAAACATCTTAAACCTGAAGCGATAACTAAGCCTTATGCAGCCCGTAGATCAGAAGTTAAGGGTTTGGGGTTAACCGTGAACATCCAGGAACGCCGACAACATTCACGGTAAGGTGGCAACAGCTCAGAGTCTCTCATATCCTCCAGATTGTGGATTCTTTTCTGCTTATTTGGGATTGCTAGTGCTGCTACTGGCATCAGAATTAATTGGTTTGAAGGGGGTTGATTTTTCTGGCTCCTATTCTGATATTACTGTTACTATTCTTCAGGCATATCTCTTCGTTAGAGTCTTAGAGAGGATCGTGGAGTGCTGAAGTATTTCTGGTGAGAAATTAGTCAGGATCTTAGTGAAAGACCATCGGATGCATTGGAGTCGCAAACCTCAGGAAAACGACAGGTACAGCTCCGAAATTTAGCAGCAGCTTCGGCTTCGTCAAAGATGCTGTTTCACACGATGTCAAAAACTCGGAATTGGAGGTCATAACCCTAAACCCCTAAACCCTAAGCCCCTAAACCCTAAACCCTATGATCGAAAACCGGAGCCCTCAATCCTGCAGCCCAACGTGCGAAGCTTTCCCGCCCCTTGCATGGCAGGTTTCCCGCCAAAGCAACCGCGCCTCAAACATAAGAAAAGACCTCAGACCCGTAGGGAGGCCAGATTGAAATCCGATTGGACAGAAGGCATAGGGTTTGGGCCGGATGCGTCGGTTTTCACAGTAGAAGCCGGTTTCGCACTGTAGACCATGGAACCCTCGTGCCCAGAACCCGTATCTCCAGACAGGAACGCGAACGAGCTAAACTCCAACCCGTAGACGCTAAATGGCAAGCCACAATATCTCGGCGCTTGGCAGTTTTACACAGCTTCCGCGGACAAGTCCCTGAAGATCTGGGACCTCAAGACGCGAAGGTTCCCTGTTGGAACTCTGGGTTCGCATTGTAAGTCATAGGGATGGCTTAAGGTTGACTCTCTTCTCTGCCGACTTTCGGTCCGCCTTAGTTTCGGTGTATTTTCTCGGCGTTGCAGCCTGATCAGGTGTATGGAAACCTTACTGGGCCATGTCGATGCGGTGACCTCGCTGGACCTCCTCGTCAAGCACGAGCCCAAGTTCATTGTTTCCCACACCGAACACTTCTCCTTTGTCATAGTTGGGTAACATTTTATATTGTTATGGGTACTTAAAGCCAATAAGGAATAAAAATGTACATTTTTAATCCTATCCCAACCATGAACTCGTCTCACCCCTGCGCCTGCAAACCCTAAGCATTTGAAGCTCCTAGCTCGGTCCCAAGAGCCTATGAACTTTGAGCCTTTGAGCCTTGATCCCTAAGCTGACAGAAGGCAGGCTGACAGAGACTCCAGGACTTCTGGCGCAACCCTAAACCCTAAGCCCTAAACCCTAAACCCTAAACCCTATCAATGTTAGTAAGACCCCCGGTAGACCCAATCAGATCCGAACGAAGCCTAGATGGACACACATTAGGCCCCGTAGACAATGTCAGAACCCGAACAAGACCCGAATGCACACCTATAAAGCACTGTTTAGTTTGAGGGGCGAGGGCTGGTTGATTGTAAGCCGAAAATCCAAACCCAAACCTTCATATGGGGATCTGAAAACGCCAAAACCCGTAGATATGTACAGTAATGTAGCGTATAACATACCCCCCTCAAAAGTTCACACCATGCAGATCCGAATAATTCACACTGGGACCTTGAAGGTACGAGTAAATCCGAATTTCGCTTTGAAGATGGCTCCAGTTCGACCTGCTGTTTCTTCGTACAGTAGAAGCCAGAAAGTTGGAACATCAATAGCCTCATGCCCTTAAGGTAAATTATAAGGGATCCTAGCACGAATCCTCCTAAAGCCATTTTCTGGCTTCTACTATAAGTTGGGATGACTAAAACCCCAAACCCCAAACCCTCAAGAGAAGAGCCTCCAAGCGGGGCTTGGCCCCCGAAACCCCGAAAAGCCAATGCCCCAAGTCTGAAACCCTAAACCCTAAGCCTTCAACCCCTAATCTAAGGGCCGCGGAAGTTCATCTTAAGCTCAGAGTTCCGGAGCTGGAGTTCAGTTTTCAGGGTACAGGATTCCATCGTAGGAACTCAGTGCCCGCCTCTGCAAAGCCTGGGAATCCTACACCGGCAAGTCTAAGATCTCATGCTTCCGATTTCCGAAGACGAAAAACGCCAAAGGCGATTAGAGGAGGTTCATTGCGGCTTCCAATCACCAGACTTCCAGGTTCAAGAACCCGACCTCGGCTTCTTATGACCGGAACTCGGTTGAAGCCCCACTATCGTTGCCTCATGACTACCACGATTACCACGACGATTCCTATTACGACGACCATTGCCATTACGATTACTATAGGGGCTTAAATAATTACCTGTACTATGTTGGGGGTTCCTTTTTGTAGTTATGGTCTATGTATAATGGGCCCCCAAACCCTATTCTAATTGCTACGGCCCCTAAGTACCCTGTCCTTTTTGTAGTTATGGTATAATGGGCCCCCAAACCCTATTCTAATTGCTAGGGCCCCTAAGTACCCTGGTACTGGTTTCAGGGGCAAGCCACTCTCCGGGGGCGCCGACAAGTCTCTCCGATTTTGGAAGGCGAAACGGCTTGGAGACTTCAGGGCTTGGGGTTTTGTAAGGTTTAGGGTTCAGGGTTTAGGGTGTAGGGTTTAGGGGGTTTAGGGTTTAGGGGGTTTAGGGTTTAGGGGGTTTAGGGTTTAGGGTTTTGTAGGGTTTAGGGTTTAGGGGGTTCGGGGCAAGTTTAGTGATCTTGGGCCTTGGGTCTAGGGCTCTAGGGCTTGGAGGGTTTAGTCTGAGTATGGATATGTCGTGTTGGGGATCTACTTGTAGTTATAAGTGGGGTTATAAGTACGGTTCCTTTAAAGGGATCTATAGGGTTATAGGGTTTAGGGTAGTTATAAGTAGGGTTAAAGTCCCCTAATTCGGGTTATAAGTATAGTTACCCTACTTATAACCCTACTTATAGCTACCCATGAACCTCCAAGTATAGTTAAGAGTTGACTGCCCAGGCTTCTTCTTGCGCTAATGCCCCAATGCTCTGTACCCGGAAACGCCGTACCACGTGCTGCCTGTTCTGTTGCCTGGTGTGCCACAGAGCTGCGCCTCTACGCCCTTAAGTCCTGAGGCCTTTTGTCCGCAAAACCATCTTAAGTCCTACACCGGAAAGCCCAGAATTGTTCTCTGTTTCTGCAGAAGGCCGCAGTCGACAGATCACAAGCTTTCCAGATCAAGGTGTGCAAAGAAGATCTGCACCAGTGGTCGAACTCATTCATAAAGTCCTTCTCCACACATCTAAGTGTTCTAAACTCTATCCCTGTCGGCCATTGCGAAGGGAGATTCGAGAACTTTTGCAACAGCCTCGAGAGCCTCTTGCGACGTACACCCTTTGTAAACCCTATGAGCTTCAGAAGAAATGCATGAACCCTGAACCCTAGACACTAAAGCCGGACGGTCACAGCCAGGTAGACAAAGGCACGCACCTCATGTTTACGAGGCTTGGCATCTTGAGCCGTTTTGAGGTTCAGGGTTTTTACTTCTTCAAGGTTGATCTTCAGAGGATTTTGTGAGTTTGGGACTTCAGAGGTTTTTGTGAGTTTGGGACTTCAGGGGTTTAGGTTTAGGGGTTCAGNTTAGGATAGTAGTTATGTTGGTTAGGATTTTGGAGAGTATATGATTATTAGGTACTTGGACCCTTGGGGTTAGAGCAGTCGAACGTATAGGATTTGGGCTTTGGGGTTTAGACTCGCACTGTCAATGGGCTTCATTGGCATTGCTGCTCAGGGCTTGCAGATGTTCGTAAGGGGCTTTCTTCTTTGTTTTTGAGGGAGGCTTGTGGTTCAAAACTCTACACCCTAAGCCGCGGGCCTATCCGTCTATCTTTGGCAAGGTGTGGGCTGGAACGTTGTTGATTTCAGGCTCGCCTGGCGCTTTCGGAGAACCCGAAGTCCTTGGTCCCAGACGGGAGCTTCAGAAGACTCGTATTTTGGGGTGTTTTGGTTTCGATCTTTAGGGTAGTGGGGCCCCCATCAGAAAAACACCCGCAAGCAACATCCCAGTTGTTTCAACCCTTTGTTTTGCGAGGGTCCGCATGTTCGTCCACACATGACGTGAGTGAGGGACGCAGCACTGAAACTCCTTCACAAGTCCTTCGCCTGGTAAAGCAGCTGCTTGATCAGGTGCCGAATGGGTCGTCCTAGACATCTGAAGCCTCTTACCCTGAACCTGAGAGCTTGCATCTCAACCCCCCAGCTCCCCCGCTGAATTGTTCTGTGTGTGAGTGTACAAGTCCACAGCATTCCTTGTTGATACAACTTGGGGAGGAGGAGGCCCTGAACCATGAAAACTTCAGGCATACTTATGCCGTGGATGCCGTGAGCGTCGTGGACGCTGAGCAGTTCGTTTCGGGTGGGCAGGTGCCTTGCATTGCGGATTATCCAGAGAGGCTCACGCTAACCAACTAATGCAGGGGCCTGAGTAATTAGAAAAGGGTTTTTGGGGCTCCTTAATTATTTTGTTTATAGTACAATATGCCACCCCAAACCCTATTCTAATTACTAAGGCCCCAGCATTAGCCCAAAGAACCCTAAAAGCTAATGCTTAACTTCTGTAGAACTTCGGTCGAGAGTCGTAAGGTGCGGGGTTGTGGGAGGTTCTTGGGGCTTGGGTCAGGCACTGCGGGTTAGTGTTGCACACTTCTTGGGTCCAAAGACAATGTTACATGGTCTCTGGTTTCTTTCGAAGCTTCAGGTGAAGCGGTGATTCTCAACTTAATACGTCCGACTTCGTACACGTCTTCCCAGCTCCACTGCTCGAAGGATTCATTGTGCAGGGAGTCTCGTTGTCGGGTTCGTTGGTTGAGTCCTCACGGCATGGGTCGTGCTTAGAGTTTAGGCTTTAGGGTTCAGGGTTTGCACTTTGGGGGTTAGGGCTAGGCTGAATCTCGAGTCGAAGCGACTTAACTCTACGGCCCTAGACCGTCAAGCCTTTCTTTTTCGTTCGCAGAGCCTGAAGCCGGAACCGTTCAACCCGACAATTTGGTGAGCCACCAGGCCGAAATATGATTTGTACCCCCTGAACGGGAGGACGGGAACATCATGCTCTGGTCGAGTGCTTCTAAGAAGCCCGTGGCCACGACCTGCCTAGGCGAAGCGTTGGGAGGGGCATGGGCTCTAAACCCAAACCACACCCCAACAACTCTCAATCCGATACCCTAGACAAGTAAGAAAGGGGCCTCGATAGCTAGACGACGGCTTAGGGGGTATTTTGTACTATCGAGGCCCTCAACTTGTCTTTGGGTTTATGGTTCTTGGCCGAGGGGGTGTCAAGACCCAGCTTGAGACATTTCGAGGCCACTTCTAGGCATCCCTGCACCCTGAAGGCGAGGTTTCTTACTGGCCCAAGGGCTTCGGGGGCTTTGAGGCTTCGGTTTCATGTCTTCGAGCCGTGTGGCAACGCGGCGATTTTTTCGGGCTGGGGCGGCATCTTGTCGACGGGATCGGTGCTGAAATCGTGTGCACCGTGGGTTTGCAGCATGCCCTACGGCTCTAGAGCCATGAAGCAGAGGTCTGAGTCATTTGTAGTACTATGCCTGCATAGTCCCCACACAACTATGTTATAAGACAAAATATGTCCCCCAAACCTAGTCTAGTTGGCAAGCAAGGCCCCAAGATTAACCCTAAAGTCCATCTATCCGAAATTCTCCGGGCTCTTGCACCAGCCAGGGGACGGAAAGTGGGTGTCTTCTCTGGCCGTCATGTGCTGAGATTCGGGAATGTTTGGGTGTACTTCCTAGGGTTAGGTTAGGGGGTTAGGGTTTAGGATTTCGGGTTTGAGTGTACTTCAGGGATCATAGCACTTAGTAACGAGTTTGGAAAAGGTAACCAAAGTTGTGCTACTTACCCAATTCACATAATTACTTATAGCTTTATAGCTTTACTTGCTAAGTCCCCTGATTCTCCAAGTAGGGTTCAGGGTTTTCCCTTGACAGTTAAGTGTTTGAGGCTCAGGGTTTCTGATTTCAGAGGAGCTTATCTTTTCGAAAGCCGGCGGGTGATTTCGATACGGTTTAGAGTTCCGACTTTGGTTTGAGGGTCTACGCAGCTCTCACACCCACAACCCACACTGAGCCGAGCGTGAGAATGTTCCGCTAAGCGCCGCGTCCACTGCGAGGCCATGAAGCGGGCCAACGTAATTTTCTCCGGTGGGACTGACGGCATGTCCCGCTCTCAGTCTAGGGTTAAGTTGAGGGTTAGGTTTAGAGCCTCGAGTTCCGGATTTTGCGAGAAAGAGAACGACACAGAGAGAGAGCGAGAGTGCTGTGGCCCGGGGAGCTTGACGCACTCCTCGAGCCCGACAGAGAGGGAGAGAGAGAGAGAGATACTGTTGATGGACAAAATCCTGCATGACCTTAAGGACTCTAAACTATGGGAATTACGGTATATTCCTTGTTATGGGTAATGCAGGATTTTGACCATCAACAGTAGCGGCGCTCCAATCCTCAGCAAAACCCCCTTCAGCCAGAAGCTAGGGCCCCTGAGCCGAAACTCTGAAACCTTAAATCATCATGTAGACCCTTGACGATGGAGCAGGCCCTTAAAAGGAAGGAGGATCATCAGGGGTCGGCATTACACCTAAAGCCCCGAAATAAAAGGCATGTAAACAGACACGATCAGGCTGCCCATGGAGGAACTCCAGGATTCCCCCCGAGTGCAGAGAGAGTTAAGGGTTCCTTCTTCTTTTTTGGACCTGGCTTGCGTGTTTTGTGAGGTCCCATGTAGCTGCTTCCAGAATCGAATAGACAGTTCGGGGCTTTGTCGGGGTTCTGAGGGCCAGAGGTGTGGGTCGAGGATTCAGCACCTTGGGTTTGGCTTAGGAGGCCAGAATTCATGTTGCTCTTTCGGTAGGAGTTCCTAAATCCTAAACCCTAAACTCTAAAGCCGCCAGCACCGAGGCTGCGAACCTGGAGATGCGGCAAAGCCGCCGGCGCCCAGGCACCTGGGTTTCCCTCGCACAGTATCCCTCGAAGGTCTTTGGGGTTTCGGTGTTTGGGGTTTACGGTTCTACAGGGATTAGGGTTTGGTCAGGGTTTAGGGGGGGTTTAGGGGTTAGTTTAGGGTTCAGGGTTTGGGGTTCAAGGTGGGCTTGATAATTCTCATCCATCATTCGATAAACTCCCATTCCGAATGCAAAGAAACGGGCAAAGTCCTCGCTGCAGGAAGGCGAGAAGAAGGCCTTACAGTTGCTGACTGCTGCGGAGTGCCATGCTCAGAGCCCTCCAGGGCTATTCTGCCATCGTGTGGGGCCCCAAGGCTAAAAGCCTTGAGGGTTTACTCCTTGCCCCAGACTCCTAGCCTGGAAGAGTTCGGCTGGCATCTAGGGTCGGGGGTGCTGCGCGTGTGTAAGTTTGCTTCAGTTTGCTTCAGGTCTGTGAAGGTAGTGCCTTGTTTCAAAGGGCCTATGAGCAAGCTGCTCTGAAATTTAGTTTCAAACCTTTAAATTTTGCTTCAAGCCTTCAGGTGTAGATTCTAGATGACTTGCCTCGGCCTTGCTTCAATATACCAAACTATGTTCTAGTCTGGTTATTAGGATTGCTGTTTTTGTTTTCTTATAATCACAACTACTGTCAGTACTATTGTTATTGTCATTACTATTACTATTATTGTTGTTGTCATTATCATTATTCTTATTGATATTATTCGGCCTTAGCATGCCTTAGCTGCAGTTCGAAGCCTGCATGCTTCCATCCGGAGCCCAGTCTGAGGCCTATCCAGGCCCCTGGATGCATCAATCACATCGCCGTGGGGAAGCGCTTCCTCGCGTTGGCGGTTGGGAAGGAGGGCTCAGCAAAACGGCTCAAAACAGAGCCGTAGAATTTGGGGGTGTGTGATAGTATATTTTCCTCGAGGTTCGGGCCGGGTGTGTGGTGAAGGTCACGGAACGTGGTGTCTCAACAAATAGTTGGCCCTCAGCAATAACCTGTAACTTGTTGGAAAGGGTTCTAAAGTGGTTGGGGGGGCTTACGTACATGCAGACACTGTTCCAGCAGAGCCAACTGAGTCAAACATGCTTCAAGGGCCTGTCTTCGATCGATTCTTCTGCGTGGCTGCGATTCCAGCTCTGATCGCTTCCCGACGGCACAAGCAGACGGGAGGTCTTCGAAACAAAGGTGCCGTCGGGTTCGATAATGTTTTAGGAATGATCAGTACCAATGTTCCCCCCTATACTTTTCTACAACCTCATTGTAATTGTTGAGGCCGGAACGATAGGGCTTGTATGACTAGAAGGAAAGTTCAAATCACCCCAGCCTCGAACACCCAAACGACAAATCCAAAACCCTCAACCCCTAAACCCCGTAACCCTAAACCCTGACTCGCAAAGAGCTCGAAGGAGCACAAGTTTGGCCGTTGGTTCTACGACAGGAAGGAGATGAATGGGGTCCTCCTGGCCGGAACCTCGTGCATGCAGGTTGCGGGAAGAGGTGGTTCTCAGCACCCTTTGAAATCAGGGCGCCGGCGCTTCAGGGTCTACATTCGGGTCCTAAGACCGAACCCCTGTCCCCTGAAGCGTTGTTGTCATCAAACCTGAACCTTTCATCGTTGCAGACAGGCCTTGTTTCCCGACTTGCCAAACCCCATAAGCCTATCAGAGCCACGGGGCCGAACGATGTTTGTTCGCTTGGCAGGTGGGGTTTCGGGAGTCATGTACGGTTTAGGGGTTTAGGGTTTAGGGTAAAGACTGTTTCACAGGTCATAGTCTCCTTTACAGTCTTTGATTACGTTGTCAGAACCCCCTATAGTTCTTGCATTCTTTTTTTCGGGAGTACGCCGATTGTCAAGCAAATAAGTGTTGCAGCCCTCCTATTATAGGCCAAACCTCGAAGCGCTTCGGATCTCGCAGCTTTTCGAGGTGTCATCGTTGAGACGTGCACTTAGGATATTGGGAGTACAAAGGGAGAAACCTGAGAAACCTATGGCAAGGGGGTTTTGGCTTGTATGATGGGAGTAGAGGCAGAATTGAGATGACAGCGCTCAAGAAAGCGGCTTCCAGGATCCCTAGGGCGACAGTTTCGGCTTCGTGGTTGGCTTCGTCAAGAACCAATTAATGGACCAACTAGTGCCGCGACGCCTTCGGAACTCCCAAACCCTAAACCCTCAGCTTCAGGCCGTGAGCCGCCTAAACCATGATCCTCCACCATGTGAGCCTGTAGCTCCAATTCAACCTCCATCTCAAGCGCCCAATCTCTAAAGCAAATGTGATCTCCCAGGTGCCCCTCAGCTACAAGGAAAGCTGACCCGACTGTGCGTGGGCAGCGGCGACGAACGTAGGAGTACCTTCATGCTAGATGCAGCCAGTGTCATAAGCATGACATGCATTGTAAGTATGATGCTAGGATGGTACTAGACGTAGTCGTAGCTATAGTCGGAGTCGGAGTGGGAGTCGAAAGAGGGGTAGCTAGGAGAGCAGCAGGAGAGAATCAGTCGCAGTCGCAGTGGCAGTCGGAGTCGTCGCAGCAGTAGTAGTAGCAGCAGTAGTCGCAGTGGTAGTGGTAGTGGTCTGGGTCGTCGTCGTGGTCGTCGTGGTAATCGTCGTTGTCATTGTAGTTGTAGCCCGTAGTCGAAGTCGTAGTCGTAGATGTTGTCGTGTCGTAGTCGGCCAGGTGTAGTGGTCATGGCAGTCGCCATCCGGAGAAGAGCAGTCGTAGTCAAACTCGGTTTCGGACTAGTAGTAGCAACTAGTGCTAAGGCTTAGACATGGCCATACGTCATACCACTTGATTGCAAAACTGCAAAATACGGTTACAATCCGACAAATGCAGCCTCGCCAGTCAAGTTGGCTTTCGCCGACTTTGCAAGCCCGACTTCGAAACCCTACTTCCTAAGAACACCCAATCACAAAAACCCTAAGCTCACACCGAAGCGTTAAAACGTGGAGCTCGGCAATGCCGTCAAGTTAAGCCCAGTGCCGGGTCACGGCCCGCTTCCGTATCTCGGATGCGCTTGACACTGGCAAAAGGACTGCAGTGCTTAGATCACAGGATTGGGAGGCCCCCCCCCCCCCCCCCACCACCCACCCAAACACAGAGTCGTGCGCGGAGCCTAGTGTCCAAACAAAAAACCGCGCACCCAAAACCGAAAACCAAACAAAAAAAAAGACCACAGACACACACCCAAACCCACNACAAACACCCGCACCAGCACCCGCCCACCCACACGGACATACTCAGGGCTTGCGAGGATTCTGATGCGACTCTGAAGAAGCCTGACCTGTCAACCTGAGACGAACGACAAAGGCCAAAGCCTGATCCCTAAGCCCAAAATCGTAAGACGAGGGCTTAACTCCAATGCCCTAGCATAGACTCTCGATTCCAGTTTCGTCTGAACCTCCAAAATTTCATATTCTTGGAGGGGTCAGAGAACAGTCAGTCGCTGACTCGCGTTCGGCATGAACGGTCTCATGGTGAAGAGTGTTAAGAGTTAATATACGGAAGGACGGATGGACGGAGGGACGGACGGATGGACGGATGGACGCATTGACGGATGGACGGATGGACGCATTGACGGATGGACGCATGGACGTATGAACGGATGGAGGGATGGATGGATGGATCGATGGATCGATAGATCGATTGATCGGTTGATCGACTGACTGATCGATTGATCGACTGATCGACTCAGCGATTGATCGACTTATTGTTCGTTTGTTCGTTTGTTTGAATGAGGGAGTGAGGGAGGGAGCGAGCGAGTAGTGGTGAGGCAGCGCCTCACACGCTAAAGCTTCACTCCCGCATCCCAAGCCCTGAACTGAAAACCTGAAGCCCGAAACCTACACCCGGCACTCCTAAAAACCCCTGACTCCCCAAAGTGCCTTTTGCTTTTTGCCGCTAGCCCAGCTCCGTCTCAAACCCCGAAGTCTACGGCAGCCGTCGCCCGTCCCTGGTGGCCAGGACCTCGTACCGTAGCATTCATCTAGGTACACGAGCCACTGGGAGCCACTGCTGTTTTGATATCTCGACGCCTTAGGAACTCGACTCCTGGACTGCAGCGTGTGATGCAGTGACAATGCCGAAGATCATGCCGACGTTGAATACAGTGACAGTGACGAAGCAGGTCTGATGATACCGCTGGTGATGATGGTGATGATGAAGGTGGTTTTTGTTATGATGAGGGTGTTTAACTGAAGCTGGGACTGCTTCGAGGTCATGGCACCTGCTGCTTCTCGTTGCGTGGACCTCAAGTATTCCTTGTTCCGTCTTCTTGCTGTTGCGACGCGCTTCTGGTCACTCTAGTCGGAGCTTGCGACAACACGCCCCCCCACAACCGCCTAAACTGTAATGAAGAACATGCGGATCAAGCGTTGAGCATCTAACAGAACAAAGGCCCGTTGGAGGAGTTGAGACTATGTTTATTGGGGGTCTTCACAGGACACGGCGCTGTGTGTTCCGAGACTCATGTATCACCTAACCCTTTACATCCTGAGCCCTCGGAAACCTACAAAATGGATGCAGGGAGAGAAGGAGAGAGAGAGAGAGACAGACAGACAGTTGATCCATAGCTCTGATCTCAATGGATCTTGATAGCCTCGAAGCCTATAGACACCTTGCTCAGAAACCTCTGACTCTCTACAGCAACCCAAACAGGTGTAGATGAGAAGCACTTTCATCGGATGCATTTTCCTACGAGCCGCGTCTTCGTTGCTGGACCTCCGTATGTGTCGGAATTCGAACCTCAGCCCTCGGCGTGAGATAGTTTTCGTATAGGAACCTTGTTAAGGAGCTTTTATGGGGAACTCAGTAAGGAACATAAATCTCAAGCCTAATACAAACCCCGAGTCCCAGACCCTTTCAGTAGCCTTAGAATGTTTATTGGGTTGCCGACAATACATATCCGAAGCCTTAAACCCCTCAACCCTAAACCCTATATGAACCAGTTGGCCCCTATCAACCGAAAGGCGTCCTTCGCGCCGCAGCTCTCGTGGCTGTCACTGCCGGGCTTTGGCTGACTCAGGCTGGGTTTCGGGTTTGGACTGTATACTGCAATATAAAACCGAAACCCTTCCTATCCCTTCCTCATTTGTAAGCCCCTATACTGAAGGAGTCTTGTTCTAAGCTTGAAACTCTGGGGTTTAGGGTTTAGCGATTGGGTTGAGACATTTCGGCTTTGGGGGTAAGGGGCAGTTAGGGATTAGGGTGGGGGATGAGGATGCAGCAGGATCCTTGGCTTTAGGGTTTAGGGCTTAGAGATGGATTTGGGTTTAGGGTTGGGGCTAAGGGACGGATTAGGGTTTAGGGTTAGGGCTTGTGGATGTATGTGGGTTTAGAGTTTAGAGTTTAGGGTTCGTTTTGAACGCACTGGTCACAGGACAAGGTCTTGTTTGGGACCTTCGCCCAGCATTGAACGTGTCAACTTCTTCTCCTAGACCTTGCACAAGGCAATATACAGTATGACGTACATATAAAATACATATACACATGCGCATGCACATGCACATACACACACAGAATAAATACATGCACACATGTACACATTCCTATGCATAAGATACACATGCATATATCATTCAAGTGGGGGAGACCCAAAGCTTCCCCTACCACAGGAAACCCTTCCTGCAAACACCAAATTCCCAACATCTCTAAACCTCACGACTTGAATCCCACACCCTCCCTAAACCCCAAACCCCAAACCCTAAACCCTAGACCCTAAACCCCAAACCCTGAACGCTAAACCCTAAACCCTAACCCGGAACCTCAAAAGCCCTAGCTCTCCAGAGGCCTTCGTGGCCGCCCCAGCCCCCCAGACTTCACCCGCGTTGCGGGCGGCCGGACCGTTCTGGTCCTCAGCTTTTGTGTGACATTTTGGGTCAGGTTTTGGGTGGGTTTAGGTGTAGTTTTGCATCGCACCGTGCGTAGGAGTTTGTATGATCATGTACAGTCATCATGTTGTGTATGCATACCGTGACTCTCGTGCCCAAGCCCTCTGAGTAAAAGAGTAGTGCGCTCGCTCATGGCTTGACGGTTTTGGTGTATTCTTTAGGTTATCAGCCGTATTCGCTGACTTTGCCATCATTGGTATTCTGGTATTGATTTCATCAGTGCATGAGTACCTCCCCACTTTTGATTCCCACTGAGAAAGCAGATACGACCGAAGTTACCTCGGACGATATGAAGGAGGCAATCAGGGATGCAGACTCAATCTTGGACATTCAGAC
Organism: Symbiodinium sp. clade A Y106; assembly: GCA_003297005.1. Classification (NCBI taxonomy): domain Eukaryota; class Dinophyceae; order Suessiales; family Symbiodiniaceae; genus Symbiodinium; species Symbiodinium sp. clade A. Next base: position 22,676 of record BGNK01003154.1, on the reverse strand, counting down.
TGGAGCAGCGACTAGTGGGGACCTTACCGCACAGAGCTCACGCCTTCAAGCGATTGAGCGAATCTATCTTTAGTCCTTCTGGTCCTGGTCTGTCACCATTCATCCCAAACCCATCGGTCAATGTTGCTAACATACAGCACACGCTCTATCAGCAAGTGGTGAATACAAGGAAACAGCTGAACAGCAAAGACAGGCAATAGGGCGAACGGAGGCGGAAGCTGGACGAAGACACGAGAGCATTCTGCAAAATCAAGCACAGGAAAACATCATGAGAATGGCTGGCATGGCTGAACAGGCCGAGCGCCTTCATGAAGTTAAGATGGCGGAATGCAAGCAAGTTTTGCTGAATTTGAGTTCAACGCATCCCAAAGGGAACAATTTTTGCTTAGCGAAGTGGCTGCATGCAGAAGCGAAATGCAAACCATGGAGCAAGTTTTCGAACAACGCCACATGTCAGAAATGACAAGACTGAGAACTGCACTTGTTGCAGAAAGTGAAAAGAACAAGACACAACATCTCGACTTTCTCGGAATGCGTTTTAAACAAGTCCTTGGTGAAACCGAAGCAGGAATGGAACAACGCTTTCTAAGCGAAGTTTCTGAGATGAGTGCACAGGACGACAGATTGCAGGATGAGCTGGCTGCCGCTGCAAGAGCACTTAGAATGGAGTCTGAAGCGGATAACGCGGGCAAGTCAAATGCCACGCCGAAGCCACCTCGAGATCCTAACAACATCTTCTCGAATCCTTTCGAGATCCCCGAGTCCATGCAGGGTAAACATGCCGCGACCTCAGGAAGCTAACCAAGGGCCTACGGTACCACCAGGGTTTGAGAGTAGGGAACGCCCAAAGGGTCAACAACGCCTAAAGCAGCCCAAACGGGCATGCCGTCCCTTACTGATCCAGAGGAGCTTCCAAAGGTTGAATTGTTGCGCGCGGCAAGGTTGCTGAACCCTAAGGCTGAAGAGGATGAGGGAAGACCCAAGTTCAAGGAAGCAGAAAGCATCAAGCTCCCCGATTACCCATATCCAGAAACGTATCGATCGTGGCGCATCTCAGTGCGTGAGATAGTTCGCGCCGCAAGCGATCGTCCTGACGAAGCGTTCAAATTGGTACAAGAGGTATATGCTAAAGATGCTAACCTGAAGTCAATGCGCGAGACCGGAAAGTTTCTGACTTTGGAGACCAAGCTGTTGGCTGCACTCACTCGCGTTCCTAGGGGTGAAATCTCAAGGCAAGTGCTAAATTTCAAAGAAACAGAAGCTACTTCAGGACGTGCTGTCAGGGGTCAGGGGTAGGCAAGTACTATGGATGTTCCACCAGCACTTCAAGACCAACGAGGAAGTCGGGAGCCTCTACAGTGTCGAGGACTTGTTGAAGGTTAAGTTGGTCTGGGATGATTTGGCCACTTTCCTCTACAATTTCGAATCGGTGATTGCTGGAATGAGTCATGTACCAGACGAAGTTACCTTGAGGGACATTCTGCTGAGAGAGATTCGAAAATCCCACCACATAAAGTATGATCTGCAACTATATGATCAGGCGAAAGAAGGAAACCCCGTCCATACGTACGAGTTCTTGGTTAATGCCATCAGAGAACATCTGACTCGCGAACGAATGCGTAAAAACCGAGATCGTATCGCTAGGTCACATGGTGATAGGTATGCGGCCCCGGCGCATGGTGCAGATCGCCCCTCTTCGCGAGGAGGCCGTGGTAGGAGTACATCGGCAGGAAGTTCAAGGTCCCGAGCAAGCAGTCAAAGATCAAGCCTGAAGTCACCGAGGAGATCCCAAAGCCCAAAGACCCAACAGGAATGTTACGACTTCCAAAAGGGTAAGTGCACCAGAGGCGGTAAGTGCAGATATCTCCACAAAGCTAAGTCAAGATCCCCAAGCACACAACGAACGCCGCAACAGAAGATCAATGCTGTATGCACCTATTGGAAGAAAGGGAGATGCAACAAAGGGAAAGACTGTAGGTTCTTACATGAGGACAAGCCCAAACCATCCGAAGCCGCCCATGCGGAGCAGGCCGCCCTTGCGCAGAACAATGAAAAGCCAAGGAGCCCAACTCCAGATCCTAAAACGAAGAAGGACAAGAAAACCAGGGGCAGGTCGAAGAGCAAGGACAAGTCCAACGGACGCACGGCGGCTTGCCTTATTTCGTATGCGGCGGCGGCTGTGCCCAATGGATTGAATGGGCAGGGTAAGTCTTTTGAGCCTAAGAAACAGTTGAGATTCAAGGAGAAGCCAAGCATTCGGGAGATTCCGTTGGAAGGAAAGGGTTTCAAGCATAGGACCAAACCGCGAACTTTCGATGTTTGTTATTTGGATGCTGACAGTTGCCGGAAACCCCCTGTTCAGGCCCTCAGCAAGGAGAACTGCAAAAGAGCTAGCAAGCATCATGTCTTGCGTGCTCAATGGGATTGGAAGCCTCTGTGAATATGAATGCGATGACGACTGTGAGGATGATGAAGTCCCCATTGCGGTGTTGAAATGTGAACTGTGTCCTAGCGTGGAAAGCTGGAAAGAACGGCATGTTCCAGCTTCAATGCGGGATTAGAATTCCTGGCCGACCCGAGTAGTGAAGAAGATCTTATCAGCAGACATGATCACGCTACCTATTATTCTGAGGCATCCGTCAAGAACGCTACAAGGCCAGTCAACTTGATTACTGCTAACGGTCCGGCCCAGGGAAACAAATCAATCAACATCCCGATGCCTGAGCTGAACCAGAACATCGAATACTTGCTGGAAAGTACGCCACCGGTTTGCTCCGTAAAGATGTCTGGAGGATGGATATGATTTCCATTGGCCCGCTGGTAAGGTACCATACTTTGTTGCTCCTGACGGAAAGATCATCACTTCCAAAATGAAGGGTAAAGTGCCTGTGATTTCCAGTGAAGAATCTGTTGCAAGCCCAGCTAGCATTGACACTTCCCAAAAATCTGCTGGCGCACAGGTGTTTAATGCTGGATCGGTTAAGGTCGAACTGGCGGCACCTGCCCAGGACGAGTCTTCGGGTTTCCAGTAGATAGCCGTCCGAGAGGACCGGCCGAGGAAGGTGAGAGTGAAAGGGTCGTGCATAGCGATCCCGAGCTCGAAGAAGCAATCAATTCCGCACTCCCAATTGCATTAAAAGCCAACGATCTAGCCAAGCCAGGTTGGATTGAAAGCAGTCAAAGGTCATTGTTGGCCACCGGCGGAAGGCTCTCCGGGTTCCCGCACTCGTCATCCAAGGTTCGTGCTAAGGACCACCCGGATCTACAAGGACTCAGCTTGGAGCAAGATTGAGGATTCTGTTGACATCAGAAGTTTGAGGGTTAAAAACCAAAAGATTGATGGGTCGCCAATCCTGTCGATCACCGCTTTCAAAAGACCCGAAGTCGATCCTTTAATCGAGCCCGATAGTGACAGGGAAGAAGATGAGGGAAGGGAAATCTCGCAGCAAGCCCGGCTTCGCGCCGAGGCCGAAAGCATACACCACCAGTTCTGCCATCGTCCAAAGAACCCGTACTGCAAGGTGTGCCAAAAGGCAAAGATGCTTTTCCCCCAGGCGCGCAAAAAGGGGGGGATCGTCGACCATAAGTAGCACTAAGTATGGTGATCACGTTACGATAGACCACATCGTGACTAAAGACTTGATGGACTTTGGACTCCAGGATGAAAAGGTGGCGCTAGTCATGAAAGACGTCTTCTCACAATTTCGGTATGTGTATCCTAGTTCGTCTAAATCACCCGATCAAGTGTACGAAGACCTAATTCACTTTTTCGCTGCTGAAGATCAAGTCGGAGTTATCTACTCTGATAATGCTCCCGAATTAGCTGCGGCTGTTAAGGAACTTCGGGTTAGACACAACACTTCTAGAGAGTACGTCGACGAAACGCGAGATTCGCACAGTGCTAGAAGGAACGCGGTCTAACCTGGAGCAAGCCGGTCTTCCAGAACGGTTTTGGCCTTTAGCAGCCCAGCACCAAGCCATCGCGCTCAACCTCACAAAGCGCGTGGAGTTTCAGGGCTTGTCGTTCCTCTTGGAGCTAAGGTTCTGTACTGGCATAACCCGAAACAGAACGTTCCTGAGACCTCCTTTTTTCGACAACTGGGGTTGATGGAATTTTCCTGGGATACCATATCCAGCCAGGCTTCATTTGGAAGAAGGAGTATCTGGTTGCACCCGTGAGGGATGCCCAGCATGCCATCGAGGACGGTAATCTCAAGGTCATAAGGGCTAAACGTGTTGAGTTGATTGAGGGCGAGTTCGTGTTCCCACTTCAGTCTGAGCAACTCAAAGCCGTCGAAGCCAAGCAAGTTCCTCATCTTGACCTTCAGAACATTCATGTTTCCGAAGAAGAGAAGGAACGTGGGCTTCGGGAAGCGGGTGAATTGCTGGATGATTTTTGGTCTGAACCTGAGCCCGATGACGCTGAAAGCCCACCGAGAGGTGAGGCCGAAAGCGAACTCAGCAAAGACGGTAACAGATTACCTAAGGGTGATGTCATAGAGAAACCCAGTGAGCCTTCCTCAGGTTCCAAAAGCGAGCTTTTGATCCTACCAAATATCCCGACGGTACACCGGTTCCTTCTGGTTACAACTGGGATGGAGTCAGGCTCGTTAGGAATAAGAAAGGTTCTAAAAGACCTCCTGATGTTCCGTCTGAATTCTGGCACTGTACTCAGCACAACAACTAAAAGATGAGATCGAACGATGGGAGAAGAAGGTTGCCCGGGAGGAAGCTAGATTGAAAGAAGAACGTGAAAAAGAAGCCCCCGCTATGCCTGTTCTTCTTGGACACAGAGAACCACATCGTCCGAGGTCGCCTGAGGGCCGGAAGCGTTTGCACGGTTTGTTCTTGGATAAGCTTGAGCAGAATTGCGAAGAAATTTTCGCGGTTGTTGCTAAGCTCATCCATCATTGCCAAGAACCCTGATGCCCAGGCCGCCATGGACAAGGAATGGAATAAACTATTGGATAAAGGGTGTTGGCTTTTTGACACCAAGGAGGTGCTCGAAGCTGTGTGCGTGGTTTTTACAACCGAGTCAGATGGCTGCTTGACATCTGATCCCGTGCCAGGCCACACGATCCTCTTCATCAACGACACCCACAAGGACATCAACCTTTGGGCGAGATCAGGCGGCATTGTGGTGCCAGATGACGAGGCCCAAGGCTCAAGCCCAGCTCACGCTGAGGCCGATGTTCCTGTTGAACCTGGGAAACAGGTTCGTGAGTACGAAGATGTCTTAGCCGAAACCAAGGCGAAAGGCGAGAAGGCTCACTTTGGGAACGTGTTCGAGATTTGCAGCTTGAAAGGTTCTGAGCTTCCGGACGGTCACCCCCTCAAATACCATGAGGGTCGTTCCGTGTTTCAGGGCAACCAAGTTCGGGATGAAAATGCGGATCACGCGATCTTCGCCGAATTAGGTTCTAGCCCAGCTAGCATGGAAGCTGGATAGATCATTGACGAATCATTGACGTATTCGGAAGTCAGCCAGGATATGCAAAGCAACAAGCCGACGCTCGACAAGCATATACACAAGCATTGTTCAAAGGAATTGCCACATGGGGTAGACTCCCAAAGAATCGCCGTGTCATTGTTCTGGATGATGATATGGTCGCTGTGCTACCTGTCACTGGGGAAACGTTCGCACCACCAGCTGCCGAACATGAGGCCGCATCAAGTGCTACCCTTGAGGAGGCCATCGTGCCACCGATACCCGCCGTTGCTGAAGTCGCGAAGGCCAACGCAGCCGAGGCGTTGCCCGCACTGATGGACTTGACTGCTGATGAGCCAATGCCCTCCGTAGAGGAGCGGCCGCCAGTGGAGGCTGATACAGCAACCGGGCCCACCAGTATATTGGTGGTGGGGTGGCCACTCAGGTCACGATCAACTCTTACGGCATTCGCGTGGAAGCAGTGCGGGAGCCTCTCCAACGCCCCGAACCCCAAGTTTTCGGAGGTACGGAAGAGAAGCCGTTGGCGGCATTTCTTGAGAAGATCAAATGCTGCCATGGCTACGCAACCTGCCTACAGGGGCAGCGCATTTGTTTCGAATGTGGATTCCCAGTTCGCCCTGGTCAACTTAAGGCCCAAGGTAGACGCACCTACTCGCACGCGGTCGTGAGGCACTTCTGCAAGAACTTGGCGAGGCTGCAGCTCGAAGGCGTCGAAGGGGTTCCGACTCCCGTGGCCCGAGCGTGTCGAAAGATGTCGCCGGCAGAGGCAGGGGTATGAACTCCCTGGAGGGCGAAGTGATTCGCAAGGCAAAAATCGCCCGCCAAAGAGCTGTGAAAAAGGGGTACAAAGACGCGATCGACAGGTTCAACCGGGACAACGAATATGCCATCTCCATGACGAAAGAAGGCTACACCCGGAGATCGATCCGCACCTTGGACTGTCTTTGCGACGCATACCTGCCGAACCCCGGTCGTAGTCGTTCACAAAGAATGCTTGCAATTGGATCATCCAGAACCATCCAGCCTGCATACAGTGCCAAGCTCGACACCGTCCCTGAGTGCCACATTGTGTACTTTGAGGGCGACAACATCGGTGGTCGACTGTGTGCAGCGGGACTCACGTCCACGCCGGATGACACGCCAGTATGGTATGGGGCAATCTTGAGTTTCCAGGATTTCGTTCGGAACATTGCCCGCAATCGCGTTGGCATACAGCTCCAAACTTTTGGACATGGCCAACTTGACGTCGCTAACACAGACGATCAAGGAATCGCCGCCGACATCCAAGTTATTTTGCGAAATGATTTGGAACATGCGGCGAACACGGTTGCCGAAAGCCGTCGCAGCGCAGAGCAAAGTCGTGCTGCCCAACCCAAATACACTGCGCAGCATCCTCCAGGCAGTGGGAAGGGCAGCAACTATGCGCGAGCTGCCGAAAGGGCACAAGCAAAGGAAAAAGCCCGGCGAAAGCCGCGGCCGCAACCCCACAACGCCGTGATCAGGACTGGAACGATTGGTCTGACTGGTCCTGGTGGAAGAGCTGGTCATCATCTTCATGGCGTGACTGGCGCGGCGATCGAGGCTGGCAGTGGCGCTGATCCCACTGTTGGCTAGTGTATTCCCCGATTTCTTCGTGCAGCACAGGAGTGTTCACCGGCCAAAATCACAAATTTTTTTTTACATAAAGGCTGTGCAGCGAACCTCCCGGTGCTTGCCCGTGTTGTACTATCGGCACATGCGTTTGAAAAGAGGCTGAGTAGAGTATGCACTCCTCTCCCAGGGCACTAAGTTTTCGAGTCGCACTTGTAATGTATCTTCTGCATTCAACCTTGATGACGCGGGAGGTAACTCCACGCCGATCTACAAAGCTCCGTGCCGCAGCGCTCGTCCACCTGCAGGCCAAGGTTGCCTCTGTTTTCGTAGCATTGCGACCCTGCCTTTAGGTGAGGGGGGTGTAGTTTTGCATCGCACCTTGCGTAGGAGTTTGTATGATCATGTACAGTCATCATGTTGTGTATGCATACCGCGACTATCGTGCCCAAGCCCTCTGAGTAAAAGAGTAGTGCGCTCGGTCATGGCTTAACGGTTTTGGTGTATTCTATATTAGGGTTTGGGGTTTAGGGTTTAGGGTTGCAGTTTTGTGGGAGTTCAGACAGTAGAAGTTTTGATGCTTGGGCTTGAGAGGTTGGGGTTGAGGTATTTTGGTGATACAAGTTAGTTTGGACGTCTCGAGTCCCGCGGGACCGGGTTGAAGCATGATATTTCGCCAAAGGGCACATGCGTTAGCGCAGGGGCAGTTTTAAAGTATGTGCCTTAAACCCTCAACTGCAAACCTTAAGTATGGTACAGGATTCAGGGTTTTGGGCATTGAGTTGGCTGCGCGGGAGCTGAAGTTCATGTTCTCCTTGTGATATGGGCTACTTAGGGGCCCCGAGTCAGCCTGGTGCACTACTTGCGATGACGAACCCCAGGGACTACTAGGGAGGTCAGGGCTTCAAATTTCCACTTTGAGGTTTGGGGCTTAGGGTTTAGAGTTTAGGGTTCCGAAGACCTTTCTGTAAGATGCCAGAAGTGGAAGAATTTGTGGGGTTAAGGGTTCTTCATATATGTTAGATGTCGGGGGTCTAGGGCTCATTGAGGCGAGGGTTGATGGGGTTGAGGGTTGGCACGAAGTACGGAAGATTTTGGTCTATGGCACGGTTTGCGGACCTTGGCCTCGGGATGGTGGGAGCATCCAGGAATTGCCGCTCCAGATGAGGCCCTGAACTGCAACCCCATTTTAATGATTAAGAAATATTTCATGCTACTGTAGTAGATCATAGTCCGTATAGTACCTGATATTATGGTACAATCTTATTTGAGAATTTTATATAAGCTCCCAAGGCGTGCCACTGCAAGCACCGCCACGGCGCAGACAGGGTCCGAGACCACGGCGCTGGCCCGGCTGCTTAGTGCTGTCTGAACTTTCGAGGCGCTGGAGCTTTCAGGTTAAGGGTTTAGGGTGCCAACGTGAAACCGCAGGCCCTGAAGCTTGAAAATCTTGAACTGAAAACCCCTGAACACTGAAGGATCTTCTATGCCATACTTATTGAACAGAGCAGGCAGTTCTCAATTCGGGGCTTCGAGGCTCAATCAAGCCTTTTTGATGCGTTTACTGGTCAATTCTGCTCGTCTGTGTGGTGTGGATTATTGTTAGCGGGGCTGGCGGTTAGCTGTTGTATCGTCAGTCATGCATGGTCCATTGAAGGTTGTTTCATGATTATCCCCTTTTCGTTGCTATGTCCATCGCAACAGTCAATAGCTGCGCAAGAAGTACTTCAGAACTTGTCTAAAGGTTCCTAGCATGTGGGTAGGTCTCTAAATTAGGGCCCCTTTTCAGGTCGCAAACAAGGGACTCTAAAAGGGACCCTAATTTAGAGAACCACCCATGTAGTCGTCCGGGCATCCGTTATTCTTGGAAACGTTATCAAATCTATGTGTTGAGTACAGATAATACCAGGAGGTTCATGGGTAGTTATAAGTGGGGTATAAGTAGGGTACTTATAGTGAACCACACTCATGACCTCACTCATAGCTACCCGTGAACCTCCGAGTACAGATACCCCTCTGAAATCCCCGAAACCCTATGCCCTAAACCCGAGACCCTAAACCCTAAACCTTAAGCCCTAAACTGTAAACCCCAAACCTTAAACCCCAAACCGGGCAATCAACCCGAGGCAGCCAGCTGCCTACTGGCCGGCGTCTCTGCATCCCTGGCACGCAGGGCTACAGCTCGTCGTGCGGCAGGGCGCTTGGCAATCTTCAGGTTTCGGTCTAGGCTTTCACATAACAGTTTGAATAGTTGGTGCTAGTTTCGCCTTTTCGTCCCTCGGTGAAGAGCACGGTTTACTGCCTGTCAGCCCGAGGCGAACTGTGTAAAAGAGGCCCTTTCTTACAGGGTCAGGTGAAAAGTCCGAGGCGTTTATCACAGGTTCAGGATCCTCGGGTTTAGACCCTTTAGGGTGAAGGGTTTAGGGTTTAGACCCGCAGCCTTTCATGAAACGAAGCTCGCCGAACACAGCAGGCGTTGGAGTCTTAGAGGATGAAGCTTAGGCTTCAGTCTGCGCATTTAGGGCCTTCGAATAGTGCACGGCTCGTCGTTGACTTGCTCAAACCCGAAACGACCGAAGCTCTTATCTAGGCTCCTTAGTCATTAGAACAGGGCTCGGCGTATATGATAGCATGGGTCACATGGGGAATGTGGTGAGATAATATGGGCTTTGTTTCAAACCTCTATATTCACGCTAGTAACGGGCCTGAGAAGTATGCGGTTTATCCTACCAACAAGGGTTTGGAAGTCCAAGTCCCCAAAACTTCCTAGCAATGAAGCCCTACGGCTTCGACTCTGAAGCCCCAAGCCCTTATCCCGCAAACGCCGAGACTTTAAACCATTAAGCTCTGAACCCATGTGCTTCCCGATTATACTACCATATACTACCACAGACAATAATCTACTATATAATGTAATACCTTAGTATTTACTATAATACACTATAACATACGATCATATACCGTCATGTACTTCGACATTCTATAGTATCCTAGAGTACATTTTCATGTACTGTGACATGCTACAGTGGCCGTAAAACACTGAAGGATCTCCATGATGTTCTGGAGTTTTGGCTTTTTATGAAGTTGTACTCTAGGACGCTTCCAAAGCAAGAGATGAGGTAAGTGGTGCTGCCATCTTTGAATCTGATGTTTTTGGATCATTTTGCAATCTTGTACAAGCTTTGTTTTGTTCATTAAGGTGGCTTAGGGGCGCGCCTGTGGGTGCTGAACAAACAATTGCCAACCGGTCTCCTTGGCGAAGCCGCGGTGTCTGTTCAGGACTTGTTTTTTTGCTGTAGGTTTTCGGTACCTCCGACACCCAACCGCCCTCCCAGAACAAGGATCAGCAGGAGTCGGAGCAGAAGAAGCCCTTCAGCGTTTGGGACCGCTGGGGAGAGCTGGCGCAGAGACGATGAGTTTCAGTCGCTTGAGTCCTGGAGAAACGCTGCAGGGAAAGCAGGTCATTCGATAAACGGGTCCATAGGGCTTATTGAAAAATAAACGACCTCACTCACCCAGCTGACCGGAGTCCCAAACCCTAAACCTCAAATCCGAAAGCCCCGAGCATGGAGGAGCCGGACACCTACGGCAACATCTCCATGGACGATGTGAAGAAGTACGGCACAGTGCGGTTCCGAATACATGGCGGCTAAGTCGGGCATGATCGTTGTCTTTCGGGAGAAGCACCAGTACCAGCCACAACATCACCATCACTATACGTCATCACGAACATCACTATCATCATGGTCATAAATACTATCATCATCAGCCTCACCATCACCATCACCATCACCATCAGCGCCATCATCATCATCATCATCATCACTATCATCATCATCATCAGCAGCATCATCATCATCACCATCATCATCAGCATCATCAGCAACATCCTCCTCCTCCTCCTCCCCTCCTCCTCCTCCTCCACCTCATCATCATCGTCATCAGCATCATAGCCAGCATCACCATCACCAGCATCACCATCAGCATCATAACCAGCATCACCATCACCATCACCAGCATCACCAGCAGAGTCATCACCAGCATCACCATCACCATCACCAGCATCACCATCAGCATCATAACCATCATCACCAACATCAGCAGCATCATCACCAGCATCACCATCACGCCGCCATTATGGCAAACACCCAGAACCACTGCCGCCCGCTGTGCATGGTACACAGCAGCGGGTTTCCGTAGAAATCGTTTATCGTTCTGGATGCTTCGATGGCACCACACTCAGGCTCAAGTCGCTTCACGAACAGACATCCGCATGAAGCAGTTGCTACCCCGTTGCCCTCCAACCCTAAACCCTAAACTCTAAACCCTAAACTCTAAATCCTAAACCCTGAACAGCCCCACAGTCGACTCTGAGGCCGGCACCCTTTCGTACGTGATCACCGAGCTCATCTTTTGGGCGGTGGCCTTCCCCTCGGAGTGCGAGCCTGAGATGCAGCGTGTTGGGGCTTTAGGACTTGCGAGGGTTGCAGGGTGCCTGGGTGTAGAAAGTTAACGTCTGGGTTAGGGAGTAGGATCTAGGGCTGATCGGAATCCAATGATATGGTTCGAGTCAAGCATGGTTGATGGTTGTGGCACCTGTAGTCGTGGTGGTAGTTGTAGCCGTAGTCGTCGTCGTAGTCGTAGTAGCAGTAGAGGGAGCGGTAGCAATAGCAGTGGCAGCGCGAGTAGGAGTAGGAGTAGGAGCAGCAGTAGTCGTCGCCGTCAGTAGTAGTAGCTGTAGCGGTAGTAGTAGTAGTAGTAGTAGTAGTAGTAGTAGCAGCCGCAGCAGAAGTAGTAGTAGTAGTAGCAGCAGCAGCAGTAGTAATAGTAGTAGTAAGTAGGTAGTAAGTCGGTCGCAGCAGCAGCAGCAAGCAGCCGCAGCCACATCCGCAGCCGCAGCCGCATCCGCAGCCGCAGCCTCTGCTGTTGCTCTGTTGCTCTTTCGCTCTGTTGAATCGTTGCCCTTTTGCAGCAGGTTTGCTGCTGCTGCTGCTGTTGCTGCCGCTGTTGCATGTTGCTGTTGCTGCTGCTGTCGTTGCTGTTGCTGTTGCTGTTGCTGTTGCGCAAATTCAACAGTTATTGTGCCGCCGGACTTATGGCGTCTAGGGGTTCGGGTCTACGGACGTCATAATTTGCATGAGCGAGAGAAGGAGCACCTTCAATGAATCTTGATACATCTTGATACAGATCAGCACGAAGTACACGCAACCAAACTCCTCATCTCCCGTAAGCACTACATCCTTGTTCTATGCCTTCAGCCCTCTACCCTGAACCTGAGCCTGAAGCACGAGCCCCAAACCCAAAGGTGCATTGTCTACTTGAACACGGCTGGGCACTGGCCTGACTTCAGCAAGCCAGAGGACAGGTTCAGGGCTCTGGGATGGTTTGTTGGCTTTCTTGGGTTTTTTTCGGGGTAGGGTTTCACAGGGAACACCAGCATCATTCATCAACTTTTGATTGTTTCGCGGATTATTTACTCTAGTTCAATCGGCTCGAAGGGCTCGGGGTTAGGGTGAGGCCCCCAGGGTCCGAGACTCCGAAGCTTCAAGCTGCAGAGCCGTAGAGCCCTTAAAGGTTGCGAGGCCTCGAAAAACCCAGTCCCCAAACGTTAAACCCTAACCTCTAAAACCACCACCCCCCAAAAGCCCCCAATCAAGTAAGAGACCATGGGTTGCACTCTGAGCCCCACACCGTCGTCGCGCAGCCCTACATCCCACATTCTCCTATAGTTGCCCCAAAACCCTATATCATTTTTTCGGGCCTCAGGTAAACGCCCGGCACTCTCCATTCCCCAAAGGATCCTAAATCCCCAGCGTCACGCGAACGACAAGAGTGATGCTTGCTATAGAAACTTGGAACTGGGTTTTGCGGGCCTTCTTGAGGATGATCTGCTTCCTTTCAAATGAAGCACCTCGTAAACTCCGCAGGAAAACGCAATGAGCCCTGAGTATCACCCCCCTTTAACAAAACTCCTCCAGCCTTAGGTGCTCCAGGAAATGCTAAGCCCTAAACTCCTAAACCCTTAACCCCTAAAACCCTAAAAGCCTAAACCCCTAAACCCCTAACCCCTAAACCCCAAAACCCCTGAACCCTAAACCCTACACCCTAGGGGTCAGGTTTAGCTGGGCCCTAGACCCTCCAGGTCTCCTCCTCTTACAGCAGGGCAGTCGGAAAAAGGAGCTCACAAAGAAAGCCTTCAACCCACAGACTTCAGAACCCGTAATGTCGGAATATCGCACTCCTAAACCCTAAACCCGAAAAAAGGTAGTTTCGAATCCTGAAAGGAGAGCGCGGCCGTCTTCGGGCTGGTCTTCGCGGCCTCCAACATCGCCCCGATGCCTTACAAAGGGGCTGTGTGGTTTAGGTTTCAGGCAGTCTTTAATGGAAGGTTTTCTGTATTCTTATTTTTTCACCTGTTTTTTTTGCAGGGTTGTATCCGGTTTCAAGGATTTGGGCTTTGGCACGTTGGGTTTGGGTTTGCTGCAGCTTTGAATTTTGAGAGTTCGGGTTCAATGTTGGGGTTGTCTGGTTTAGGGGTTTAAGGGTTCACAGGTTAGGGCTCTGTGGGTTAAGGAGTTCGGGGGCGACAGGCAATGGGATTGGCGCTTTTACTGTGAACAGCACCTTCGAATCAGTGCCGAATTCTCCTCCAGGTACATGACGCAGGCCTTTCGGACCAGTTGAGCCAAGGTTTGCATGGTTTAAGGTTTGGGTTTTAGGCTTTCAGAGTTGACGATCTTATTGGGTTTAGATCCCAAGCACCTCTGTCAAGTTATTCGGCGACCTGCTTTGTGAAGTCACCCACCCATGTCGTGAAAGTGTACGTGCCTTAAGCGCCAACAAAACTCCCGCGACGCCCGAAAGAGACTTAAACCATAAGCTCTGCTCGAAACCCTAAACGCAATCGGGCTTTCTCTGAGGATTCGGCAGATGGGGAAACGGCCCCAATCGCCTAAACCCCTAACCCCGGAAACCCCAAAGCCCTTAAACCCTTCTAGACCACTCAAACAGCGCTTGAACACTACGAGTAGGATGGGTGCTTCCCATTCTTACACCAACACTAACCCCTGAACCCTGCAGCACATACTACCCCAAGAGGAGGATGCGTGCTTCAATCCTTAAGCCCTAGACCCCTATAAAGCCCTTAAGCCCTTAACTCCTGAACCCCTACCCCGTAGAACCCCCTAAACCCCTGAAGCCCCAAAACCCCAAAGCCACCCAAACCTCCCAAACCCCTCAACATCCTTAAAACCCTAAAACCCTAAAATCCCTTAAAACCCCTAAACCCTGAATGCCTTATGGCCCGAATGCCTTAAGGCCCGACTTCTGCTGCCCATCCGCTTCGGGGCAGCTCTTGCCATGGCTCCCTGGGTTCACGGCCTCAGTTTAGATGGAGCCCTGAGCGCTGTCAGTGGCATCCGCAAGACACCAAACCTGAGCATCTTCAGGCTTTATGGTTTAGGGTCACGATCATCGTTATCGGCGTCGCCGTCTAGGCGTCATTCACCGCCCACCGTCAGTATCGGCCACCGACACCTTCACCATGATATCAACATCAATGAAGCAACCGTCGTGCGAGTTTGTCTTCCGGTCACCGCGCTTCGTACCGTGATTGTTGCTATCACTATTGCAGTCGGCGTTTCGCATAATAATAATCGTACCGTGTGCTTGGTCTGGGTCTGGTGCTTATGATTGTAGGAACGCAGTTTCAGAGCAGTTGTGGGTTTCGATGGTATAGGGGCTATGAGTTCCCCAAGCCTAACTAAGAATTTCCGGGGGTTCAAGGCTTAACGGTTGAGAGTTCAGGCGCTTAAGGCCTCAGGGCTGAGGGCTTTGGAGGCTAGAGGGATTCGGTTTCGAGCTTCATAGTATAATTTCTTGCCCCTTTCTTCTGCAACCTCCCCTGACAGACACCGTCGTGCACTGTAGGAATGATCGGTTCTGATAATCCCCTCAAAACCCTAGTTGAACCATAGTATTCCCGAACCCCGTTCTAGAGTTAAGCCCCGAGCGATTGAGGTTCAGAGCAGGACCACAAAGCCAAGACCAAAGATGAAAGTCGATTTTCTCGGCACAGACTCGTGGCTTCCTGTGGAGCAAAAATCTCAATCCGGCGTATCTTTCATCAGACACACCAGCCAAGTCCTTTCTATATCGTTTGAAGCAGCCAACATGAACCCGAAACAGCCCAGCCACAGGCTTTGCACACTGGTCTCTGAAGGGCTCACGAGCCCGAAAGCAGCATTGCCGGGTGATGAGGTTGACGAGAACATCATGCAGAAGTTCTCCAAGCAGGAGGCTGGAAGGGCTGCACCCAAAGTCGTAGTCGTTTTGGGGCTGAGGTCTGGGTTTGTGGTTTTGGGTTTCGGCAGATCAAGCCTACAGTGTGAGATTTGAGGGTATAGGATTTATGCACGACGAGCACAAGCTTCCAGTAGAAGGTTGAAGGGTGGACTACGAGCAAACCGACAAACTACTTCGGCGTGCTGGAGTGAGTAAGAGGCCATTCTTGAACGCCCTTTCGCTTGAACGTATTCTCCTTGCTGTTGTAAGCTCTACTTTACTATAGAAATACTTTATAGAAGATCTTACAGAGAATCCTGATCCAGAAATCCCTGACTACAGTTATAGAATAGTGCGTAGGATCTAGGTAGGGCTGCATGCAACACCTCCAGCCAGTAGGTTGTTGTGAATACGAGGGGCTTGGGGACATCGCTGTTTTACTCAATTTTCTGGCCAGGCCATGATCAGAACCCGCCCAACATAAGCAAGTCTTCAATCCTGGTCCCCAACCATACCTTGGCACCCCCCAAGCCCAACGCTCACAACCCCGAATCTCAACATCATCCAACCCACCTTTGAGACGTGACGCAAGGCCTAAGTCCTCAACACGCTAAACCCCCAATCCTCAAGCCCAAGACGTCCGATGCCTTGATCCGACTGCCAAGGCGAAGGAGGGGGCATGAACACCTACGAGCCTGTTCAGGCTTGGGCTTGGAGCGTTTCGGTGGTTTGGGTTCAGGGGTTGATGGAACTCAACAAATATTCCTGATTGCCATGTGCCTTGGAGGGCTTCTGTCAACAGAGGGCTCTGTGCATCCACGCGCACGCACACACCTGCACACACCCTAAACTCCTAAACCATAAGCCAAAGCCCTAAACACCAAACACACTTGAACCTGAACCACAGAGCATACAACTTCCTCGCAGATTTGACTTTGCTTCCTCTTGCTCGAAGCTATGTCTTGCTGAGGAAATACACGTAAGGTAGCCATAGATATGCTGCTTAAAATTGTTTAAAACCTTAATTGAGGTACTTATATATGCGTGCAAGGACGGGGTGTGGAGCAAGAGCCTGAACTGTCGATGTTTGTGGCTCGTTTGATCTTGCCTGACAAACTTACCATCCGCAATTCTAAGGGTCTCATCTCGAAAGTCACAAGCCCTAAGCCCTAAACCTCGTTCAACACTGGGGTCTCAACCCACCCAAACTCTCTGGTCATGCTTTGGGATGATCGAGACGAAGCATTTCTAAGACCTTTGGTCAACCCCTTGCAGCTTCCGCAGAACACCCTTGCAAACTCATAAGCTTAGGGACCCAAAAAGCACATAAGCAAAGGCATTTTATAGGGATATCCCTACCTTATTGGGCTTCATTAAAAGGGGGCTTATATGGGATATCCCTATCCTTATTCTTGCTTATGTGCTTTTGGGGGGCCCTATAAGCTTTCGTCCTTGTGGGGGGGCCTCGACGACAGGCCTTTTGTGGAAACAACCACAGGCCTTCGCGGCAGTGGGTTTAGGTTTAAGGTTTGATTGTTTGCAGAGGTTAGGGTTTAGGTAGAAGTCTAGGAAGTGTGGGACTTGATTTTGATCATTTTAGGACATTGGGATTGTAGATGTTAGAATTTCCGGGATGTAGAATTTTAGGATGTTTGAGGCTTTAGAAATTTTGAATTTTTGGGGCTTGAGGTCTTAAGCTTTCGGATTTTGAGATGCTTGGGGCGTTACGATTGTTGCATTCTCAGGGCTTCAGCATTTTCGGAACTTTTTGGGTTTTTCATCTGGGTTTAAGGGTGATTCGAGGGTTTGAGGATGTCAAGATGTTTTTGGGTGCTGTAGTTTTTTAGCACCATTTTATTGCATTGGGGCTCGAGTCTAGACGATGATAGACTTCGGATAAGGGTTTGGATGCGATTCCTTGGGTTCCGTATTATACGGGCGGTAGTAGAGTATAACCCAGCAGGCCCAATTATGGGTTGCAAAAGCCAAGTTCGTGGGAAGTTTGTGTCTTTCGAGCCAGCAGTATGATTTCGCTATGTCCTTGCCAGATTACGGTTGTACTATACCACTCCAACCCACCTGCACACTCCATCCCCCGTTTTGTTTGGCTCTCGCCCTGGTTCTTTGCCAGGTTGGTGCATCCTCCATCCATCTCAGCACTTTCAGTGAAGGGTTTCAAGTCCGATGTAGGAAGCGCCTCGTCACCCAACTACGGATGAACTTCGAGCCCTTACATCCTAAACCCATCTCCCACAGAAGGCGCTTCCTGCACGTTTTAGCCGTTTTCCGTTTTCGCCATCAGCCGCGCGCACGTTCCGGAAGACCAGCTGGAGAGTTGTCCTGAGTCGCTTCGCAAGGCTTGCAGCGGTTGAGGTTTAGGGTGTGTGGTCTGGGTTTGCGGTCTAGAATGCAGTGGATGCAGGGGCGACATTTAGGTGGGATGTGGTGGGGTGCTCAGAAACCGTGATTCGGATGGGGGTCGGGCTTGGGGTTAGGGTCTGAGCAAGCTTTAGCGATTCGGGCTTGGTTCGGTTGCGGATATTCAGGGTCTCAGATATGACATCTGCAACACCCTAAACCCTAAACCCTAAACCCTAGTGGTGGAGGCTCCAAGATCTGCTGGTTTACGATGGACGGGGGAGCCTGAGGCCCGTTTTTGCACGAACGCGTGTCGCACAGCTCAGTTGCAGCCAGAAGAAATCGGAGCAGCTATGTGTGGGAGCTTCCATATCTAGAAAGATAGTGCCCCGCAGAGTTTCTTAGTGCCCCGCAGAGTTTCTTAAGCTGTAAACCCTACTTGAAGCTGTTTCCTTCGATCCGATCTCCCGGCTTCGTCTTTCCATGGCTCTCGGGGCAAAGCGCCCGAGAATGCCCACGAGAAACCTGGACAAGTGGAAAAAGCACACATCGCCATCATGGCACTTTCCTCAGTTTTCTAGGGTGATCATTTTCCCTAGAAAGGGTTTCGAGTGCTGTGGTGCTGAGACTTCACCAAAGCGGCCTCAAGCTAAGTTCCGTGTTTGGCGATGGCAGTAGTAGGGCTTTGCGGGTCCGGAGGCTAAAGATAATTGCCGTCGTCAGGAAGAGCCTTCCGCGCTGCAAGACCTAAACTCTAGCCCGAAAACCTAGACTCTGAACTTTAAACCACCCACCCAACTTAAAAAACAAAAAGAACTTTACACCGTAGACTCTAGGCACGTTTCCTGCCTGGTCTTGTGCTCAAAGCGGTCTGCTGAAATGTGGCAGACCGCTGCCGAAGGCTCAGGACCAAGACGGTTCTGCTGCTGGTAGGGTTTAGGGTTTAGGGTTACAGAGTTCTTGCTACATGTTGTTATCAGTAACGGTCTATGATTTTTCCGCGAGTTGAAGTTACGATGTTGCTATCATTCATTCTGACCATGAGCGCTGTTTTCGTCAGTGCTGCTCCTACTACTACTACTACGACGACGACTACTACTGCTCCTACTGCTGCTGCTGCTACTACTACTACTACTACCGCCAGTACTAGTACTAGTACTAGTACTAGTACTAGTACTAGTAGTACTAGTACTACTACTACTACTACTACTCCTGCTACTACTACTGCTACTACTACTACTACTACTTCTACGTCTACATCTACTTCTGCTTCTGCTTCTGCTTCTGCTTCTACTTCTACTTCTACTTCTACTTCTGCTTCTACTTCTACTTCCACTTCCGCTTCCGCTTCTGCGTCTGCGTCTACGTCTGCTTCTCCTTGTCGTTCTACTTCTACTTCTACTTCTGCTTCTGCTTCTACTTCTACTTCTATTTTTGCTTCTACTTCTACTACGCTTCCACGACGACTCCTACCACTACTACTACTACTACTACTGCTTCTACTGCTGCTGCTGCTGCTGCTGCTATTACTACGACGGCATCTACTACTGTTACTGCTACTGCTACTGCTGGTGCTCCGGCTCCTGCTCCTGGTCCTGCTCCTGCGCCGACTACTACTACTCTTCCTCCACCTCCTCCTCCTGCTGCTGCTACTACGACGACTACGACGACTACGACTACTACTATCTGATCGCACCAACACAGGAAGCATCGTGATCATATGCATATCAACAACAAGAATAGCAGAAGTCTGACAAAAAACACCGAGTAGAGCAATACTGAGGGCTGAGGATACATGCGCTCAGGGTTTCCGCTCTGGGCTTTGTGCTCATGTCCTCTTCGAACTCGTCGACCAGGGTCAAAGACAAGGAGGATCGGGCGGGTCTGTTGGATGAAAAGCGTACAGGTTTGGGTTGGCCCTGGGCGGCTGCGGTTCATGTGTTGTCACGGCTTGGTCTTCAACATCAGACCTTTGAAATTTGCCTTTGGCCGTTTCGGAGCTCCATTGTGTCCTGATCTCTGCCCCAATATTCGAAAGAGTTCAGTTCTGCCACAAGCAATCTGCAATCCTGAAAGCTTGGTAGCATGGTTTCTCCACAATCTCTGAGCTTCGACTATAAACGTAGGAAAGTATGCCTCAGCTCCTACTTGAGCCTTAAACAAAGGAATGCTCAATTCCGACCCTAAACCCTCTAGCCCTAAACCCCAAAAGCACCCGAAAAAGGCTAGAACCCTGTCCTGATCCCGTGGGCCTTGACGTGAAGCCCCCGAAGTTAGCTCCAAGTGTCCCAAACGACGGGGGTTCAGGGCAAGGGTGAGGACTCTAATTGTAAACCTTGCAGTGCATTTGAGCTTTTGGGGTTCTTGGGATTTATGTTCTAGCATCAGAAGCTTGGCCTTGAGGGCTGGGAGTTTTTTGAGTGTTCCCCCAGGACAAGAAGCATGTAGATGTGCATAAATGTTTAGGGTATCCTCCGGGAAACTTCCATCCACTTTTCCTTCTACACTAGGCCCTGCATTCGATAGAGTTGGTTTTGTTTAGAGGGCCTGAGCGAGCACTGCAGTACCTGTGCAGGAGGCACACGAGGCTTCCCGGACTGACTTCTTCCGTGAGCAGGACGGAGATGGATCTCTCTCCCACACAACCCGAATCCACAAATCCCAAGCTCATGTTAGATTCTGTTAGATTGTGAACTCTACGCCCCCGAAGCTTAATTTCCTCAGGGTCCACGTTGGGGGACGTTATCTTCTGTAACCCCCTTAGCATAGCGAGAGTGCGACCGTAGCTTTCCTGGGAGGAGAACCATGTCTCGAGTCTTGAGAGTGATGTTTGTTGCTCAGTTCTGCCAGAACTAAACATGCACCCTGTGAGTCAGATATCCCTGAGGTGAGACTAGAAACGGTGGCTTGCAGTGGGCTTTTTTTTTGTCTAGGTTCTCGGAAGAATACCAATGACTATTTTCAGTAGGCCACATAGGAATTTCAGAAAACAAGTGACCCCGCACATGAGTTTATACAGAACCCCGCAATCGAACGAAAGCCTTGATTGGAAGAACCCTTTCCAATGAGGGAGATAAACTCAGAAGACAATCTAAGCACCTTCATGAGGCTGATAGCTCCCACTTCGAGTTAAGGGTTCAGAGTTCGGGACTTGCGATTTCGGGTGTAGGGTTTGCCGTGTGAATTTTCGAATTCAGGATTAGAGTTTAAAGCGAAACCCTGAAATTCCAAACCCTAAACTCAGCCCCCTAACACCTAAACCCTAAATTCCAAACCCTAGACCCGAATTTCTAAACCCAGAATCCCAAGCTCTATACCCTGAACCCTGAATTCCAAACCCTAAACCTTCAAGCTAAAGCCTAGCCTCAAAACCCTAAACCCGAACCCTTGCAATCGAATTCTAAAGCCCTTAAGCCCTTGCACCCTACACCCGAAAGCCTAAAACCTAAACCCCCGAGAGGCTGCTGACTTGTCTTCCGGCCGCTTCACGGAACTCCGGGGCTTCTCCGAAGATCTTGGCCTCTTGGGCTTTGGAAATCTGAAGGCAGGAAGGGCGTCTTTGTAGGCTATGATGCGGGTCCTGTACGGGGTTTATAGGGTTTTACATATATGGTTCATGTAAGGGTTTTAGGGGACTTTATGCGGGTTTCGTAAGGGTTTTATCATAGGTGCTTGGGCATTTGGCATTATCACGGTTGTCCATGGTTTTAGAGGGCGTTATGAAGGTTTCGTAAGGTCTTTCTTTTAACGTGAGGGTCTTGTATCTTTTTTGCACAGGGAGCAGGTTTGGGGTGTCTTTGCTAGCACAAGTCCTGAAGTGCTCAGACCTTTGAACGCCGCGCACCCAGTTCAGCTCGGCTTGCCGCTTGCCAAAGTGAGAAGCACGGCTACAGATCAGCTCCCCCAGTCGAGAGACATTGTGTTTGTTCACAGTGAGCCGGACCGGATACCGGGTGCCGCGTGCCGAGTGACGACGTGTTACAGGCAGCTTCATGTTTTCCAGTTCATGCTGGATCCTAAATCCTGAACACCAGCACCGAAAAGCACTAAAGTGGGACCCTGAGTAAGCCTACTAGTGCTGCTACTGCTGCTGCTGCTGCTCCTACAACCACTACTACGACTACTACCACCACTACTACCACCACTACTACCGCTGCTACTACCACTACTACTACTACTACTACCACCACTACTACGACTATTACCACTACTACCACTACTGCCACTTCTACCACTACTACCACTACTACCACTACTACAACTACTACCACTACCACTACTACTACCACCACCACCACCACCACCAGCAGGACGACGACTACTGCTACTTCTACCACTACTCTATCACTCTACTACTCTACTACTCTACTACTCTACTACTCTTTCACTTCTACCTCTACCTCTACTTCTATTTCTCCTTGTACTTCGACTTCTACTCCTACTCCTACTTCTACTTCTACTGCTACCGCTACTGCTACTTCTACTACTTCTACTGCCACTTCCACTTCTACTTCTCCCTGTAATTCTACTTCTACTTGTACTTCTCCTTCTACTTCTACTTCCACTTCTACTTTTACTTCTACTTTTCCTTCTACTTCTACTTCTGCTCCTGCTTCCACTTCCACTTCTGCTTCTACTTCTACTTCTACTTCTCCTCCTTGTACTTCTACTTCTATCCCTACTCCTGTTCCTACCCCTACTCCTACTTCTACTCCAACTTCTACTCATACTCCTACTGCTACTGGTATTGTATTCTACTGCTACTGCTACTTCTACTTCTTCGCCTACGCCTACGTCTACGTCTACGTTTACGGTTACTACTACTACTACTACTACTACTACTACTACTACTACTACTACTACTACTACTAGCCACACCCCCCCCCTACCAACCACCTGGCGCCTCAACCCATCGTCATCGTCATCATCAGCGAAAATGACAGCTGCAGAAGATGCAGGGGCTCAGGCCCCCTATCTGTGACAGCTGCAGAAGTTG
>BGNK01003153.1:55899-81717 GCA_003297005.1 Symbiodinium sp. clade A Y106 | reverse complement strand
GAAGGCGTTTTGCGCCAGCGACTCGAAGTCTGCCAGCCTCATGAACAGCTGCTCCACTTCCTCTGGAGGCACAGCTTTCTGCCTGCTTTCCTTGATACTTTCTTCAGCTTCCGTCAATCGTTGTGTGGCCAGGGAGAGCTGCTTCTTCAGATTCATGATTTCCTGCTGCGAGCTCGCCAGATCGGCGGTCTTCTTCTTCTCTCGATCTTCAAGGTTCTTGACCCGACCCTGATGCTTCANGCAGACACACAGCCTTGAGGGCAAAGCGATGGCATGGGCAACTCAGCAACTCGATTTGGGAGGTTTGAACTTCGTTTGCGATGCCGTGACTCTATCACTGTTTCTGACAAGCTAGTGATAAGGTGCACTTCAGCTGTTCTAGCCAAATGCCCACAAGTCTCTGACCGTCAAGGTTCCGAGTTCTTGTGAGCCAACTCAGCTTGAGCCAAAATGGCTACGGACATAACTACATACGTACAACATGCATGCACATCTGCTTGAGAATACGTATGCATGTGCTGTGTGCATGCATTGGTGCGAGCCGAAGGCAAGGCGGCAAGACCTCTCAGTGGCTCCAAATACTGCCGAACACAGTACAAACACAGCGGTGAGGATGCATGCGTCTGTGCCACCATATCCGTTCAGTACGCAAGCAGAGTCTGTCGCTATCTGCTGCGGCTGCGCGGCGTCCGGAGCCAGATAGGACTTGAGGATCTCGTACGTCGAGATGTAGACCTTCGCTGGTGGTTGTACCAAGGACGGAACCGAACGATGAGACCTATCAACAAGGTCTCTCCCTGCTCTTCTCCCTCCGCCCCTGAGACTCTGCCCTGTTGAACACCAGGGTCCGCATCAGACGTCAGCTAGGGAATTTCCAAACAACTGAAGGCCGAGCGCAAACGCCCGGAGTGCCGAGAGTGGCTACAATGCCAAACCTCAGTTTGAGAGCTTCGCTTCGCTGCTTCGTGTCTGCAGGGGGAACGAAGCTCATTGCAATTCACACCAGCTTATTCATCAACGACTCCAGATCTATAGGTAAGCCTAGCCCCTCGCTAGACACTGAGACATGTCCTCTACGCATAGATTCCAAGTCAATTGTGCTGCTGTACAGCAACATTTGGAAAAGCAGATCTTGAGTTTTGTTGGTACCGTCCTTTGTTCTGCTGCTCTCTGGATTCTCAGCGGGAAACCACCAAAAAAAGTTTGCCTCAGGAAACCCAGTCCTGTCGCGATCAAGCACAATCATCTTGTTTGTCCCTAACCAAGAGGCATTGCGAGAACTTGTGGTGTCCCGACTCAAAGATGCAAAGCGCACGTCACACTTCAGACCCTGGTGTTCGAATGTCGTGTGTGTGTGTGTGTGCGTGTGCGTGTTTGTTTTGTTTGTGCGTGGCTACTTGGATGCTATACAGTCTTGCGCCCAACACATGGCTGGGCACACTTTGCGCAGCCGATGTGTCAGCAAGCACATGCGTACCCCAAACCGATCATGAATACTCTCTATTTCGACGCTCACACTCGCACAAGGCAGGCAATACTCACTATATATAAGTTCGATGGCTCTGCGCACTGCTTACTGCCATTCTTACATGTCATTGCGACTGTTGAGGCATGGCTCCTATGATTCCAATAATTGCTGTGCTCCTTGCGCTCTCGCAACTCGGACTCGCCAGACGAGGTCTCTGTGTTCGGGCGCACCTGCTCCTTAGGTCCTGCTGCTTCGTGAATCTTTCGGCGCCGCATGATTCGTCTGTTCAATGCTCGCCGCGGTGCATCCTTCATTTCGCACCTATGGCAGCTTGCTTCAGCCTTTTCCCCCGTGATGACAACGACAGAGGCAATCGTAATTTTCCCAGCCGTACTGTCCATCGCCGTCATCACGTTGCCGTAGTTGTCAGGATGTTCGTACTTAACATGGCCCGTATGCGTGCCACGATCATAACATAACTCTGGAAGAATAGGGAACACCACAATCACAGTAATCTGCTCAGCATAACAAGCACAGACGTAACACTATTTTGCCAATCGTCTTTGCAGAGACATGACGTGCTCCTTGGGTTCCCTTCTTCCTTCAAAGGTTCCTCTCCTTCCTCTCGTGACTGGTACTTCCCCACACGAAGGCAACGCAAACAGCGTTCATTAACAAATGAGAAATCGACAACAAAGTCAACCGTCTGACAACAATGTAGCAAGGAAAGATGTCACCGTCCGCAAGCACAAACGACGCGCAAAGCAACAGCCTGGGCTTGTCAATACTCTGGGACTCTAGGAGCTTCTCGATGGAATAGGTTTCAATTCGTTAACTTTCTACCTACGGCGCGGTAGGAAGACGTATCAGCTCACAAAAATGGATCAGGACAATGCGGGGATCAGGTCAGGGCAAATGGCTCAGGAAACGCTATACATATACATATATATATATATATATATACATATGTATATACATAACATATACATGTACATATATATATATATATGTACGATGTACGACAAAGGTAGACAAGGAGCCCAGGTATGAAGGGAGACAGAAAGAGACAAAGGGAGACAAGGAGCCCAGCAACCCGGCAACGGTCACCCAAGAATTCTGAACAGGATGCTTCTGAGCCGATTGGTCCAGTCTCTGTTGCCCCTGGCTCTATGGTTTCCTGATCNGGGAGACAAGGAGCCCAGCAACCCGGCAACGGTCACCCAAGAATTCTGAACAGGATGCTTCTGAGCCGATTGGTCCAGTCTCTGTTGCCCCTGGCTCTATGGTTTCCTGATCTGATTGGGCTGTCGTACTTGTGGGCTTCGTGTTAAAGACCAGCGAGGGGTGAAGAACTGGCTGCAGGCCCGCGCTACCGAACCACTCTTGACTGGGTTGGTCGTGGAGTCCACCCTAGCCGATTTTATAGACCAGCGGCACGGCTGGCGGTGTCGGTTTTGCCGGCGGTGTTTGCAGCCGCATAGTCGTGAGGCTGCCTGGTCTCGGTTGTCACGGGTTTGTCGTAGGGCCTAGGTCTTTGGCGTTGTACGGCTTTGCTGAGTTTCCAGTAAAAAAAGATCTCATCCTGTGATCTGACTCGTAGAGCCGATTCCTGCGGCTATTCGAACCCTGTCAGACCTGATACCTGCAGCTTCCCTACGGCGACTAACCAGCGAAAAAAGGACACCGCCTCGTCACTTCAGGCTTTCCACTGGGTGCCTGGCCCTCGGTAGAACCCCCGAATGCCTGGAATCAAGAATTCGCAGCGGCAGGAGAAACGAACTGCCCTGTGAGTTAAGAGTCTTGTCCACTGCTTTGCAGACAAGTCAACGCGCCTTCTTCGGCGAAAGTTCGCCTGAAGCCTGCGCAATCATCCCAGACTCCGTGTCTGGACTTTTGGGACACACGCGGCACGGTCCTCGCGCGTCAGACTGAGAACACGACAGTGCAAGGTACTTCGGTACTCGCTCCCAGTGGCGGATTGAAGGCGAGACTGCACCAGCGGCAGCTTGCAGCAACAAGTGCAGATACCCCTACCGTGGAACAATACTCGTATCATGCATCCGGTGCTTCGTTGTGTTCGTTGCCTGCAAGATCCTTCAAGTTTGGTAAGCCTGCAGGCTAGGGCCTCGAGCGGTCTAGCTTGCAACGATCTGATCTTGGCCACAGGCTTGGTGACGCTGAGCAAACACTTCAAGACTTGAACCCAGGCTGTTATTGCCGTTTGCAATCAGCGTGTGGGATGGTCTCATGGTCACCACCGTGGTCTCCAGCCCGCTTGGCGGCTGTGTTCGACCTGTTCCACATCTTGCAGTGGATGCAGTGGCTCCACATTGGACATTTCACGGTTCTTGCAGGTGGCCCGGTCTTCCGGGATTTGTCTCAAGCATCACGAGATCCTGCCAGAATCCGCCTCGGGAGCACTCTGCTAGCTCCGATACTAAGGCAAGTTTCAAGACAAACGAAATCAAACTCCCCCCATCTCCCCCTCTCCGACGCATCCTGACACACCGACTGAGCCACCGCGTTTGGAAGGTGAATTCTCTCGGGGGGATAAAGACACTGCCCGCAGCCTGAAGCGCCAGTCCAGGCCACAGGCCAGGGCGACCCGAAAGCTTGGGTACTCCAGTCGGCTGGCGGGCAACCGGGCACAGCTTCTGTGCAAGCATTTTCCTGTAGGGGATTCCGCGGTGTTGTCGGGCAGACCCTTTCCCTCTTCATCTACGAATCTACGGGCTGCGCAGTCGCGCCCTAGCTGTAAAAGAATGATTTCTGCGGCATTCAAGACATCATGTAGCATAAGCTGCTGCGCGCCTTGATCGTGTCCAGAGGGTGGCACGGCAGCCGAGAGATCAAGCCGCTCCTTTGCCGCAGAGCAGCGTGCGAAAAAGTGTGGAGAAATGCCAGAGCTTAATGCAGGTCAGAATGGCTTAGCCTTAGTAGGGTGACCGGGAGCCGGGCAGAGCGCTGCCCACCAAAGTATGTACCTTCCAAGCAGGGCTGAGCTTAAGACTCAAGAGTCTTCAGATGAAAGTGGATGTTACGACCACTGGAGCTCACAAGCCGTGCTTCGGCCGGTTCCGTGGCCATGGCTTCGATATAGGCTGACTATGCCTTCTCTCGCAGTCCGCGTGGTCTGCATCGGAAGGGAAGGCATCCGAGATCGGGGATCATCTAGTCACTCCTCGCTGCAGGTAGCTGCCTTCTGGCATGGTGTGGTCCGTCCCGAACAGACATGCATGCTCTGCACTCAGCACATTCTTGTTGTCTGTGTTGTGCAGCTTCTACGATGGCTTAGCATTTGCATCACTGGGTGCAGGGATCTGAAGTTGATGGCACAGCAGTCTTTGCTGCTGGATGCAAGTGGGAAATGCATGAAAGCTTGCACAGAGACAGTCAAAACAGCCAACGCCGCTCTGGAATTGCAACACAGGCGAGCACACCCGAAGCGTCCGTGCACTTGCGAGGCACTGCGAGCCAGCGCTTAGACTCCGTTAAAAGGTTTGAGGAAAGTTTGAGGTCCGAAAGGTCCGTTTCTTGGCATTGGACTTGAGCAACGTGCGAGCCTGCAGAATAATGCCGGTGGGGCGCGTCGGGAGGGCAAGGTACATGGGAATTGTAAGGTTTTTGGGGCCCCTCTAATTCCGGCTCGAGCGGGCGCGAGAGTGCCGAATCTGCGAAACCCGGATCGCAAATGCCATACACGTGACTGAGTCTACCCTCACCACAGAGAGCCGAGCCCATCTTTCTCGTGCATGCAGCCATGCTACACTCCCAACGGCCTTCGCAAGAAGGAACTTGTCCAATCTTCTCCCGGCTGCGGCCGCCGGGAAGTGGGTTCTCGCCTGTCCACCCCGCCGACCCTGTTCTCGGCTAGGCCCTCCTGGGCTCGGCAACAAAATTGGAATCGGCAATGGAAATTTGGTTGCACGCATGGCCGCGGTTCTTTTGGAAGTTCTTTGCGATTTCTTTTGCCCTGTGCTAGGTCCGGGGGCAGGTTCCTCCACTTCCTGTCTGATCCTTCGTTTTGCTTGCATCTTGGCTCAACAACACAGCTAAACTAAGTCAGTGGGAATATCGAGGTCTTGCTAGCGGGTCGCCGAAATATCTCACGGGAGGCGGGCATGTATCACCTGCATCCCCTGGCAGCCCTGGCAATTAAGACAATCCCTAGACTCCTAGACACGTTGCATGTCTTGAGCTTTCCAGAGTTGGTCAGTGCTGCTGGAGCGCAACACTTTCACAGGGCTGAAGGGTGCAGAAGCATCGCAGCCGGCGTCTTCTCATTTTTTTCAATATGCTTCTTGCTTGTGCCGGTGGTATCCACGGAAGTCTCGAATGAGCCAGGCTTCGGTACCTTGCAGTGAGGCTTTAGCAGCTTTGGCAGTGCTCTCTCCATACAAGTACTAGTAGCTGTTTGAGGCTTTGTTCTCTGGGCTCTGGACTTTGTCCTGTATGCTCCAGGGCTCCCGTGTTGTCGACCAACCGTGCGGAGATCGCTCGGGCGAAGGGCGAAAGACGGGAGTGCGACGCTCGTGGCAGGACCTGTGCTGGCAAGAGAGACCGCAGCGTCAACAGCTCCAGCCCTGAGATCTGCAGCAGCTCGGCAGCGTACCGGCTGACACGGATCCAGGATCTCACCGCTGCCACACCTTCGGTGCTTCTAAGCAGCTCTACGTGACTAGTGCGCAACACTGACTGCACTGCTCCAACCCGTGCTTCTTGCCAAAGGGCGTGAGACTACCCCAGAGCAAGCTGACGAACTCGGCATTGGGCAGAAATCCTGGACTGAGCATGACTGGATGGCCACTATTGGACACGGGACATGCCGTAACAGGTCCAAGCATCTCGGTAGACTGGAACCGCTGGGTGTACCTCCGTGCCAGACCCGAAGATCTCGGACGAGGGCGCTTCCACGAGGCAGCGGGCAAAGCACGGAATCCTTCATCTCCTCAAGCCGTCGCAAGGCTATGGTTCAAGTTTCTTCGGGTTCGCGGGTCGTTCTATCTCATGGAGTCCGTGTGGAGGGCTTGCTAACCCTCGCTCCCGACGCCTGTGGCTCGGACGTCAAGTCCGGAGGCTCTGTAGTGTTTCGGTGGGAGTGCGGCACCACCCTCATCGGTGCATCAGCACAGGAGATATCCTCCAATGCGAAGTTCACACCTGAGTTGACTGCCTTATCTATCCCCCTTTCACAGCAAACTCCAAAACAACAGCCAAAAAAGCATGCTTTGCGCCACCTAGGAACCGATTGCAGGAGCTTTTTCCAGACTGTGCACCGGCCCTCCAACGTCCAAGTGAAGCGACTGATACCTTGCAGGCGGAGCTGTCGTTGTTCAGCAAAGCATCCGAGGGCTTTCCCGTGTCGGCACAACACCACAAAAATCCGCTGCAAGATGCGTGCTGGTGCTGCCCAAGACGAAGTCACCACCACCGCCACATGCCAAGAAGCCCTCCGAATAGTAGGCTGCAAGGAGCTGGTTGACAGGCTCGTTGTCCAGCAACTGCTCCCAGCCTATCTGCTTCGGCAGATCATCGGAAGAGAAGTTAGAAGGAGACCTTCTCACAAGGAGCATCCGAGCTTCTGACCGTCAATGTGCCTTGGCTTCGTCAGCGAGCCGAATGGTGAAGCAAGGGAATCACGTCACCCGCCGCAAATGCGCAAGGCTGCATCAGGTGCAGGGTTCGCGAAGCCCCTCCAAAGCTATACCTCCGTGGACCGCGGTTCCCAAGCCGCTCGGGATCCAACAACAACATCTTCTCCGCGACCTTGTGAGCCAAGCACTTTGCAGATCTTTGCAGTCTTTGCACTGAGCTGCTGAGCTGCTGAGCTTGGAGCTGGGCCTGCTTTGCCTTATGGAGGAGCTCCGCGGTTTGCGCATCCGACAGCGCATCCAGGATCACCACCTCGGCACCCCACAGGCAAGTGGCAAAGGCACCGTCAAAGAGTCTGCTGGAAAAAGCAAACATGTACTGACTACCCGGGTTCGACCCCTCAACCCCTTGGAAGGAGTACTCTACTTTTGGGGAGAAGCAGTGGACAGAAAACTGTGCCCAACTGCATGACCCAGTTGCAAAACCGACTTCGTCCAAGACTTTCGTTGCCTCCCTGTACCATTCCTCGGTGCCTGAACCGGGAAGCAGCGGTAGCCCAGGTAGCCCAGCGGTTGCTTTGTGGACAGACGTCCGCCAAACAGGGCTCTGAAGCCCAAGCCGGGCTCGGGCCGCTTCCGCTGACAAACCTTCAGCGAAGTGTGCACAAAGCCGTTCTCCACTTACCACGAATGGATGGGCCAACTCACGATTGGCCGTGGCAAGGGAAGATTTCAGGAAACACCGGCCCTGCAGAGAATCTGGCACTTGTGGCGCATTCACAATGTAAGTCCAGTATGCACAGGTTTCGTGAGCCTGACAGAGGTGTCGACACTGGACGCCGGAATAGGCATCATGCACTGCCACGTCTTCACCTGACACGGAGGCATATCACCCATACACTGGAAAACACCTAGTGATGGAACCTGCCACAAGACAAGTCTATGCTTGCTGTAACTTCCAACAATCTAACCGTGAAAAACAAAACTCCGATCCTAGCCTAGCATCTTTCCTTCCCCACTTCTGGCACTCCTAAACCTCCAGATGCATGTGCCATCACATGGTGCTGCGTTGCACGTAAACCTGCAGGTTTGTAGTCCTCCGATCTCTATGATGCGAAAACCATTGCCAGAGTTGCTTCTCTGTGGATTTTTCTCTCATCTCTCATCAATGCGGCTGATACCCATCGTCGACGATGTGCTGCAATAAGTTAAACTCATCAACCTACACTCTCTGAGATCTCTTTGGGGCACGGAAGTATCGAGAAAACCCTCCTGTCCCGACAGATTCGCAAACACGAATCCACGCCAGCGTCTGCCTGGCGAATCTTCGCCCCAGCGGTAGCAGTCGGCAGCCCCTCCCAAAGCACAGCAGTAAGCCCTCGTCCAAAGACCATGATGCCAGCAAGCTCCGTCTGCGCGATCGCAGCAGGATGGCTCAGGACATCGTGGATCGGGTGAGGCTGCAGCATAGACCAGAAGGCAGCAAGTCACGCCTGAACAACAACAACAACATCATCAGCGGGTAAAACCTTCATGCGAGCATCGTCAATGCTTCTGCTGGAAATCTGCTCAGAAAACAACACGAACCGCTTTGTTGCCCTCGGTTTGCTCCATGCGTGATGCGGGCGTTTCACCCTGGTGTTAGCCGGTCAGACACTGTCAAGCCACATTACATCACATTACAGTATGGACAAACAGGGATGGTCACACTTGCCTTCTCTGCGTCATCCCGACTCTGAAGATGCCGCAAAAGAAAGGGTGTCAACAGCGTGATCGAAGGACGTCAAAAGCGGCCTACTCCATCTACCCTGAGACCTCCTGGCGTAAGCAGCCGCAAGCCCTTGTTGCTGCGCATTGTTCCAGCTCGCCATGCTGCATAGGTGCAGGGACGATAATGCTTCCTGTGGCATTCTGGGCAGACTGGCACAAGGCACGATGTTTGCGTAGTAGAGCTTGCAGCTTGCACACGTTTGTGTATCGTGTGCAGCTGCATGGCTGGTCTTGCCTATGGCCTATGGTACTACGCTGGACTGGCTCTGGCTCGCAGGGGCATTGGTACCGGTTGTTGTGGAGCGCAGAAGCAGGCAAGGCAACACGCAGTAGATGCAGCTGTTCCGGAGGGCAGCGTCTCGTGTTGGAAACAAATTTTTCTACCTTTCGCCATACATAGCGATCTCGAGCGAAGAGTGCCCAAAGTTGACTTGCAATTAGACAACCGTCCCACACAGCCGCAGGGTTGTCCTGTTAAGGAACATCAAGGGGCTTGTGCCCCAGTTGCAGGACTCCTTTTCAGAGAAGGTCCGTCTAGGAGTCTAGGGCCTTTACTGTATTCGGGGACACTCTAAACAAGGACGACCTGAACAGCGCTGTTACCAGGCTGACGGCTGGAATGGCTCGAAACGCGGAGAGCGCACGCTCCATGAGGAGATCGGCTCTATGGCACCAGCACCACTGGGAGCCTTTAGTTAGATCAGTTACTTTAGTTTGTATTCAGGCTTCAATCAAGGCATTTCACGGCTTTCACGCGCTCTCAGTGGGTGATAGTGTCCAGGTGCTTATCTTGCTACCGAGCCCCGCAGATTCGCAGGGCTGTCCGGGCGCACCGGAAGTGACACGGACAAGCTTGACACACATTGACACACTTTTTTATGTGAGCTTTGGACAGCTCGCCCTATACTCTGCCACAACCTGCCACGGCGCTGTAGTGTCTCTGCTGCCAAGCCTGTCTTTGCGCCGAAGCCGTGGGCAATAACTAAAATGCGGATCCAGGCTCACTCGCTCAGCCCAGCTGCAAGGTCACCTGAAGGGCTCAGCCAGACCAAATCAAAATCATAAATTTTGGGATATCAAGCCTCTCTTGCTCCTCTGGGCTGTCCTGGCATCCAGCGTCCATGCTGTGAAAAAAAAGACAGTTGCATATCGCGGCAAGACCGGCCTCGGTGTCCTCATCCGAAAAACATCTGCTTGAGGTTGCTCCCTGAGACAGACTGTGGGCATGCTGACTCCGCTGGGCCTCCATGACGCAAGGCCTTCCATGACTTCGGCAATGAGGACGAAGGCATTTCGGGGAGATGCTGCCTGGAGTCGTCACGAGGCCCCAACAGAACGGCACCAAACGTGTGCAGCTCTTCAGCTTTAAGTCCCAAGCGAGGTCGTGTGCCTCGCCTGCAAGAGGCCCCAGAGTGTTGCTATGTTGCTGCTTTGCTGCTAGCTGCGAGCGCGAGAGTGGGGGTCTCCCAGCTCCGCAACGATCAGTCCAATGAGGGAAATGAATCGGGCAGTGTTCGGCCTCTGCAGCTGCTTTCTCCAGCTTCTTTAGGCGATCGGTCGTTCGCCGTAGCTCCTCCTGGCATCGTCATTGTAGCAAACAGCCCGTCGCCATGCTGGGGTCTTCATGGCAAGGCAGTACGAACAAGAACCCTTCAGCTATTCTGAAACCACGAGTCAGCCCTTCAAACCAAACGGCCAAAGAAGCCTCCAGCATTTCCGTTTGCAAGCGGTACTGCTCGGAGACCTCGGCTTCGTGTGAGAGCCCATGCGCACCCCTTCCATCAGTGGATCGGCTCTTGGGATCCTATCCACTACTGACTACTATCCATTTCCATCCAGCAGGTCCCACCTGCCGCTGCTGCTCGAGCTCCGAGCGCAACAGCTTGACCTCGAAGCGAGAGACTCCGAAAGGTGGGATGCCATGCTGGGCCCAATGGTGGGACATGCCGCATGCCGTATGGGCAGAGCAGCAGAGCAAGCACCGAACGGTGTCTTGTGAGCGGCGCAGCTCACGGCTTTTGTCGCCAACCTGCTGCCGTATTCCCGATGATGCAGCAGATCGAGACAGCACATGCGGCCTCCTGGTGCAACGCGTCGAGTTGCATTTGTTGGGCCTGTTTGCCGGCAAGCATCTAGAGCTTGAGAAGGCGTAAGACAAGTGGCAGAGCACCACCTCACAGGTGTCGAAAGTAGCCGAGTGTGCTGATGCCGAGCCTTCCGAAAGCACACCCTCTGGCTGGCAAGTGCAATGAAGGGATACTGCTCGTCTAAACTCTACATAGCCACTCCTGCTGCTCCTGCTGCATCAGCATCCGTTTGCACCTCGACACTTCACGGCGTCGGCCCGAGGCTTTCATGCGTATCTCAAGTAGTGCCAAGCGGAGACTCTGTCTCGCCTCGGCTTCCACCAGCTGATTTGTCGTGCATCTTAGGGCGGCGATCTCGCTGCCTGAAAGAAGTCATAGCTCGGAACGGTATAGTGTCGTGGGAGCTTGATTGTGCAACAAGATTTTTGGCTACAAAGGATCCAACGCCGGAGATCGTTCTGCTCCTTCAAGCTGCTAACCATGCCTGCGAGGTTCAAGGATGGCCTGCTCTGCCATTCGCGCTGTCTGCAGGGCCTCTTAAGAGGACCTCCTCCGGTGTCTCTGCTGCCTCATGGAGGCATGAATCTTGGATCACCGGATGATGAGCGGGATACGGCAAACAAAAGCGTAGAAGGCGTAGAAAAGAAGCTTTTGTCAGCTGCTTGCTGCGATGCTGGCACGGCCCATAAAGCTCAGACATCTTGTCCGGCACTCGTTGAAACCCTTGCAAGACGAGGGCTCGCTATGCACAACTCGAAGATGTATGGCTCAGACACAGACCTGACTCTTCTTGACGTCAGGCAAACGCAGGGCAGATCTTTAAGACTCACCACTGCAATTACATAAGCATGGCTGGTTACCAGCCATGGAGCCGCGGTAATTCGCGAGAGCACCCCGTGCTATAAAGAGGGCAAAGATCTCCGCCGATCTTGGCTTCCTTTAAGGACAGCCTCGATGGCGAAAGCCAGGTCCCTGTCCTTGGCTGGAGTCATGCTTGGGCACGCTGCGGCGTGCTGCGGCGCATGCTTGCTTGCTGCACACTCCCTGGCCGAAAGCCTGCCTCCCTGGCTCGCGTCTGTGCAGGTTTGGCCCTCCGTTTTCGTTTTGAGGGATCTGTCTTCTGACACTCAGCCAAAGAGCAGTGCACTCGGACCACTTTCGCACCCGCATGAGTCTCTTCTTCGTCTTTTTCAGGGCTTGAGGGACTGGTCAGGCATCAGGGCCCCTCCTACTTTCTGGGGCTTTGTGGGGACATGAGAGTTCTGTTAAGACTCTTCAGCTGCAGGACATCACTCTCTATCATAATGGGGACATGAACTGAGGTTTCAACCATGTAGACACATGCCTGAATTCGTGAGCTTTCCCTGTCAGAACAAGAAGAACCAAAGCTCGACAAGACCGAACTCCTTCGAGAAGGGTTGGTCCCACCAGTCGGTCATCCGTTTGGCCAGTTCTAGCCAATGCGGTTATTGACTCCCCGAAGCTGTCACAAGAGCACGGAAACGTGTAGGACCATGCAATACAAGCAAGGACTATGCATTCAGTGGAGAATCAGCTGGACAGGGCATGTCTCACAGCATCAGTCTATCTGCCCCACATCTGAAAACGCTGGCAGTGACAACATGCTCAACATATCAATGGTCATTCCCCGAGATACTTGTAGCAAGTGTGCCCCCCCCATCCGGCAAAGAAGAAGCACAGCATCATCCACATTTAATATGCAAGGGAGTTGTCCTAGCATGACACATTTGAGCGTATCTCCACCTGTTAGCCATGTCTAGCTGAGTCTAGCTCATCTAGTGTCTGCGCGCCCACCAAACAGTGGAAGAGGGCGTGTTCTGCATTCGTATTTTCTTTCACTAGGCCTGAGGGGCGAGACCCAAGGGGCCAGACTGCCGAACATCTACAAGGTGGTCTCTTTCACCTGCGAGGATCCTCATGCTGACCGACCCCGCTAGATGACGAGCAAATGAACATGTGCGACCCGAGCGCAGCACATCTGATTCTCATCCTCAGGCGGTACTGGCGGAAGGATGGTTCGCCCGGCGGCATGCTCGCCCCCACAAACAAGCAGTACTCATGTTGGACAACTCGTCTAGGTAGTACCACTCGAGTTTGGGAGCTGTTGGCTTGCGAAACGAAGGTTGAGGCCTCCTCTGCGGAAAGGTGTTGCTTGCAATATGCGCTGCAGGACGGCCCCCCTACGAGGCGGTCTAAATGAAGCAAACCAATGTGTCTTTCTTGCACCAGGCATGCGGAAGTCAAGCACGGTGTTAGCAGCACTTTTCGCGCCCAAGACCCCGGAACTTGCACTCTGTCACAAGCGGTGCCAAACATCGGATATCAAGGTACAGTGGTCTCTCTTTGCTTTGCTTTGCCTCTCTCTCTCTCCCTCTCCTGCTTGCTTGCTTGAGCGGAGCCCAGGTGAGCCGAGCGTCCGTCTGGTTCCATAGCTTGTTCTCGAGCTTGGGGTCCAGATCTTCAGTCAGGATCGTCATTGCCTTTGCCGCCAAGCTGAGCGCCTGCAGCGGCTGCAGATTCCCAGCCCCTCACATGGCCCTCTGAACACCTCATCTTCCAGTAATGCAGAGCGGTGATGCTGCACCTGTTTCATGGCCATTTCCTCACCACCGGTGCCATCGATGTCACCAAGGAAGAGTGACGGACCATACCTTGTCAGAACACATCGTAAAATCTTTAAAACCAAGGCCAGGCGGCGCGCCCGGGCCGCCTGGAGGCGAGCACCCCCAGCATCTCCAGCAGCTCAAAGGCTGCCCAACTCACACGCAAACCGCAGGAGCCAGCCTCAGCCCAGGGCCCAACCCGAACTGAAGATGATAGTGTCAGCGCTCAGCTTACATCGTTCCACTCGTAAACACCAAGAGCATTGGCCCTGTGCACTAGGCCACCAAACCAAATCCAAGTGCTGGATAAAGCAACTGGCCATTTATGAATCAACCTTCCTAGTATGTTGAGCGGACAAAAAGTGCTCGCTTCCTCTTCTGCTACCTTCCATATCCTGGCTATGGCTACGACACAGTGTGAACTGTGACGTACAAGACCATATCCTGGCTTCGACGGCTACGACACAGTGTGAACTGTGACGTACAAGACCGGGGACCGTGGGCGTAGCGGCCGCAGTAGTTGGCGGCGGGCATGTCACCTTCAGGCCGGTGGCACGGGCTTTCACAGAAACCAGACTCTAGCAACAGGTCCTTCCCCGGTGAACCGCCGCCTGAATAACGTCAATTCGTGCTGCAAAATCCGGATCTGACTGGCTTTGGTCTGACAGATTCATTACTTCCGCGATGGAGTCCAAGAACAAAAGCACGTCATAGCCTGCGGTGCGTTGTAGCAGAAGCAGCAAAAGCAGCTAAGCCAAGGGTCTCGGGCTTCAACCCTGCAACCCAAAATATGCATGCTCACGCCGAGAGAACATTTGCTATAAGATGCCCTCGACATTCCGTGCCTATTCCAACCTTGCGGAAGAAGGTGTCCAACTCAGAGCCATCAAACTCCTCTGCCGTCATAGGGATAACAGGCGACATGTACATCGGCAAGTCTTTGAGGCCATCCTCGGGGATGCTTGCATAAAGTGTAGGGGATGCTGCCACGGCTCAGCGATAACATTCCTCCCCGTCTGAGGGCAACGCCAGAAATCTACGCTGCTTACTTCAAGTTAGTTACATTCGCGCGCGACCGCTCGGTGATAGCATGCAGCCAGGAGGGTTTCGTGCTTCCAAGAGGCCGTCTCCAGTTTGCAGATCTGCAGATGCTCATGGCATGCTCTGACGACGGCGGAGCAGGCACCGTCAACAGGAGGCGCGTCCAGTGGCCCGGCCACGAGCTTCAGCACGCACTTCTCACCCCGGGCCAGTGCCGCAAATAAGTTTGCCTTCAGCTCGTGGAGCCTGCCACATGTGGCTCTCGAAGCTACGCACAAAAATTGGGCATCCAGGGTCAAGATATTAGCGCGGCCCTCTATTCCAGCGATTTAGATACGGACCCGGTAGCACTGCAATCGAGAGATTTGAAGTCGGACCAAGGCTAGTCTTGGCCAGCTCGATGCCCCAGTTGCAAGACCGACTAGCAGTGTGGACCTGCCGGATCGGATGCGACAGCTTCCGAGCCCGATGGTACTACTGCTGCTCTTACCTGTATCTCCACGATTGCCGTTCGACGACGACGAAGATGACGACGAAGCTGACGACATCACCGCCGACGGCAACGAAGACGTCTCGGACGACAACAGCCAGGACAGCTAATCTGCGAGCTATTGTGCCACCTGGTTTTCGCAGTCAGTGCGATGTTGGAATGATGTTTGCAGCCGGGAGACAAGGACCGCAAGCACCACAGTCCCAGAATGTCTTCTTTATTCAGCTCCGACATTCCCACCGGAATCCCATCGGCGGGAACATGCAAAGCACGCGGTGGTATACACCGGGTTCAAGAAGCCTGCCCCGCGATTGACTCTATTGTTGATTCGTTGATCTATGCCTGCTATGTAACAATGCGGTTTTTTCCTCGGCATTGATCTCCGCACGAACCTTCAATTTCTCCTGGTTGCAAGCGCTATCCAGATCCAAATGGCTGAGCGAATAGACAAACCACTTGCAGCATGTTCTGTCAGGATTCTCGAGCACTAGCATTTCGGACACAGGACATGTCAACACGCTACAACAACTGCGACTTACGTACAAGTATCGCAATCGCGTGTGTAGATGACGTTAAGTCATACACAAATTGCACCATCAAGATGCCTGTGATGCTCAGGACTTCGTCTAGGGCCAGGAAGAAGCAGACCCTTCTTCTACTTCCGGCCTCCTCTTCTCTCGGTGCTGGTTTTGACCGAGAAGAAAAGAAGCCTGAAACATGCTGCATTAGGATCCTCAGCCAGGCACGCAGATGCACAAGCCACAAGACCTCCAGGCCGGGGACGCCTCTTGCCTGCGCAAATCGGTACTGAGTCACGAGGTGAGGCTCAGCAGCTACCCACCTGCACAACTTGTCCTTGGCGGAACAACCTTGAGGCCAGGCCGCCAGGCCATGCTGATAATGAGCCCAGCATTTTAGAGAAAGCCTGAGCGTCCAGCCTTCATCTGGAAGTCAGCAGGGCACCTGCATGCCAGTCGCCGGGTCAGGGTTGCTGCTCACTTGAGCTCCAAATCAGATTCTGAAAGCTAGGGACCGTCCTACCACGTCATCCGCAACTCTGTCCCAGGTTCCCTATCTCATCGGCCACTGGTGCTTCCAAAAGAAGACAGGCCGGGGTCGGACACGCCCGTGAATCGCAGTGTCGCCTGCGAGCTATTTGCAAAACGGCCACGCGGAGGTGAAGCATGCGGCTAGGCATTGCTATGCCATTACATGACCGTGCTAGCATGGCGCAGTGAACGGCTAGACTCGTGCGGCATATTTGCGTTATCTTCTTTCCTCAGCTTGCCTTCGAGAAAGGTGTGGCATACTGCCTGCCCACCCCGTTGTCCTTTTTGGAGCTTTTCTGGACCCAGACTCAGTATGTCCTGTTGAGGGCATGTATGCCTGCGCGTCGTGCAGTCTCGAGTTCAAGCATGGCCGCCGTGTTCTTCCGGAAACGCGTGGTGGTCGAGCATCCTACCGCCCCTCTACTCGATCGTCTGCTGCGAAGTTGCCCCCTCCTCCTCTCCCTCTTGCCGCCTCATCGCCCATGGTGCGTGAAGAGGCTCCGGGTGTGCAAGCACATCACCAACCGGGCAGCGGCATCTCAACGGCTCCCGCTACTATCCTTACTTCGGACAGCTCAAAAGTACTCAGATCTGCCAGCTCGAGGACTCTAAGTTGCTTGGCTCACCGTGCTGGCGGCTGTTAAAGAGGCCCTTTTTGCCGTCAACATTGTACGTGTCGTGGCCATTGCATGCGCCTGGTACATGGTCGCGCTGAACTGAACTGGTGAGGAGCCGGGCAATACCACCAGCTGAAGCACTCAGAAGCGTCCGCTTCAAGAACGCCTGTTTTCCCCACCATCCTGTCTCGCCCTAACACCCCTTTGGGTCAAGCTGACGGAAGGGATTCCCGACACTGGTCTGCCCCTACAAATGACTGTGAAAGTCCAGATATTGCGAGCCAGGCACTCCAGGAATCCTGTCTACGCTGCACATCATCCTCCCAAGCTGCATTTAAACGGACCCTTGTCAAGCAAGTGTACAGAAGGGTCGCCATCTTCGAAATGCAGGGTACATTCTCGTCTGGAGTCACGTCCTCTCCCCTTGACGCTTTGAGCAAGTCATGCTTTCCTGGCCTGGAGGAGGTATCCAGCATCCTGCAGCTTGGCAGTTCCATTCCATCAAGATCCGTCGTGTGGCGAATCTCGAGATCCCCCTCTCTGGTGGAGGAGGAAGCAGCTCCGTGTTTCAACATGCAGCTGTCGTCAACTGTTTTACGCAACTCCCCGAGCATAAGTGTACGGGGCCGAGGTCAGGAGACTAAGACGTCGGCACCAATACTGTACCTGACACCGGCGAATCATCTCTACCAGATCATGCAAAGCGTACGTGTAACAGGCCCGGCCCGGCAAATTGTCACGCCCTTTTTCATACAGTAACTTTCAGCAGATTCCCATGGGCGGTAGGCGGTAGCTGCTGCGCTGCGCAAACCCCCCCGCCGTCCTGCAGCAGAGTAGAAGTAGAGTAGAACAGTCAAATCGATGGGCAAACTAGACGATCAGAGAAGAGACTGCTTTTGTGAAAATGCGCTTGCCCACAGACCACTCTCTCACAGCAGATCAGCCCGTGCAAGGAAGCTTCTTTTGCATGCTGCGAGGGCACTAGTGAGCCACCACCTGAAGGTAGGAATCCAGCCAAGCAGAGAAAGGCTGATCAATACCTTGCCCCGTCTTGTTTGACACTGCAAAGTACTGATATTTCTTATCCCTCGCGAACTGGAGGATCTCTTCTTCTGTCACCGCCGGATTGGAACTATCTGCGTGTGTGCCGACCAAGCAAATGCAGCGGCACGCTTTGGGATTGTTTTCCTCTGCAGCCTCGAGAAGGCCAGTGAGATCTTGCAGCGAATGGCGATCGCAAAGAGA
The DNA here is from genome assembly GCA_003297005.1 of Symbiodinium sp. clade A Y106. NCBI lineage: Eukaryota > Dinophyceae > Suessiales > Symbiodiniaceae > Symbiodinium > Symbiodinium sp. clade A. Next base: position 63,735 of record BGNK01003153.1, on the reverse strand, counting down.
GAACACAGCGAGGAAGCCACTTGCAGCACGCATATAGCTCTTCACGATGGGTCGGAATCGGGCTTGCCCTGCGGTGTCCCACAGCTGCACTTTCAACTTGATTCCATCCTCGGATTTCCGGTTGACAATCTTGAAGTCGATGCCGATCGTCGTTTCAATATCGTCGGAGAATGACTCACTGCACAGCGCTCGCAGCAGTGCTGTCTTTCCTACGCCAGCCCCACCCAAAATGACACACTTTGCGAGGTAGTCATGCTGCGGTTCTGCAGTGCCGGAAGGCTTCCATTCTGTGTATGTACCTGTAGTTCTCCTGAGAAGGTAAAGGCAATCCTCGGTGAGGTTCAAGTCCGAAAGCCTTGAATTTCGCTTCAGCACATCAGTCCCAAGAAGCAAGGACAGTCTTCCTGGTGCCTCGCTGTGGGTGCCCAAGCGCAGCAACAAAGCAGCGACGGTCATACTGCCAGGGAGTCGCTCATTCAAGGCCACTTCACCAGACGGGTAGAGAACTCGAATATCCACAAACTGCTGACCTTCGTCTGGTGCCTCGTCTACCCGAATACCGAGTTCCTCAGCATATGTCAGCAGCTGCTGGAGGTGTTCCAAGGAAGCCGTCTCCGCAATTTGTTTTAGTTCTTCACGCGCTCCCGCCATGGATGCCTCAGCCTCTGGACGGGAGCTGCAAGCTGACCATGCCTAAAGCGTACCTAAAGACAACAGAAGTTGTTGGAAGATGTTCGGCTCAACAGTCAGGCTAAGGCTGTTTCAAGCAAGAACTTGCTTGATCTGATTTGGTGCATTGGCTTGAGCGCTGTCTTGCGGTTCTATGCAACGTCCGAAATATGGGTGAGGCTATTGGATATCGGACTGCCGAAAGAAAAACCGGTGATTGCCCACCAAGACTTTTGACGAAATCGCCTTCAGTGATCCTATCCCTCAGTCTCGTCCTCCAGTGCTTCCACGAGGAAGTCTTGAATTCCTTCTGGCCGAGGGCCACCTGATGTCAGCAGCCGCGACACTCATCTGTGCAGTCGTGCGACGCTTTGCCAAAGCAGGTCGAAGTTTACTTGTTTCGGCTCGACGCTTGTCTACACTTGCCATGGCATAGCTTTGAGATGCCTCTAACATTCACTGAAGCAGTTGGCTGTGCTATGCCAGTGCGTGCTGTACAAGCACTGGGAGGCAATACACAAAAGATTACCACGGTGTATGAGCAGGGACCGCTTTCAGGCTGGCAAAGCCGCGAGCCACTTCACAAGCTCGTCCATGAATGTGCCGGGAGCATCCTGGACCTGCCAATGATCGCCCAGCTCCAGATCTTCAGGCAAACATGATCGTCGGATCGTGTCGACAGCAGGGTTTTCCACCCCGACTAGAACAAAACGCTGTGGCGGGGTTGATTCGTCAGGTTCGGGAGCCCCGAACTGTTGGATTTTACACTTGCTGGGTTTTGCTCGCAAGAAACCCAGGCGACCGGAATGCGGGCGATGCCTGCGAGCACGCGTCTCTTGCATGGGCGAACATGCCCATTTGCCGTTCCCCCTAATACCAAAACGTGGATCAGATTTTGGAATTTACAGAGAATCGGGCTTTTGGGAGGGCCACGGCCTCGCAGATTCTGTCCAAATAGTGGATGTGGGTGCAACATATGCATCGCAGAGACACTAGTCCTTCTATACTGTGAATTGCACTGTGCGAGGAATCGTACTATGCACGAGAGCGAGAGAGAGAGAGAGAGCGCGAGCGAGACATGCACACACGAAGACTGCATTTGCACACGCATTTTCTGGCATCTGATGTACGAGTCTCAACCCACAATTCCTGCGTCATCTTCAGTGTTCCATGTCAAAAAACTGAATTTGACTTGATACGTGTAAAAATCAATCGAAGCGACGGATGTTCCAGGCTGACTCCTGCCTTGTCGACGACGACGAGTGTAGCGCTGTGGCCAAAGATCTCCTTCATGGCTTCAGCAGAGCTCATTGGGTGGATCGGATCGTCACGCGCATTCACCACTAGCACCTGAGGTGTTCATGCAGTTCAATATGTGTGCACAAGTGACAGGAGGGACAACAGCCAGAACAAGTGCAGGCAAACATCTAAAGAATCTAAAGTTCCAAAGCTTTCAATTTTAAACTGCAGCTGTGGTGCAGGGACCCCGGTCGCAGCGAGTCTTTGCATGTCGTCCCGAGGAGGGAAGTCAGCTCTAGCGGCACCGAGCATTACATCGTACTGGATGGGATCAGTCTCGCGAACCGAGGCCGCCTTTGCTTCCAGCACACCTCGCCTGGCCTGTCTTCCGGCCCACATAGTGGGAACAAGGTATAGAACCAGTCCACGAATTTTCCTTGGAGAAAGGAGAGCTGCCCAAACAGCGGCTGCTGCACCCATGCTGCATCCTCCGAGAATGTAGCTTGGATCCGACGGCTGTTCAGCATGCGCCGCAGCCACATGAAGCATGTCCGCACCCAAGCAGCGCCAATGAAATTGCTCTGGCCCTCCTCTTTCCCAGCCACTGCTTGTGCCATGACCTCGAGCATCAAACAGGACGATCCGGGGCCTTGCGCTGCTCTCTGGCATTGCCTGTAGCACCTCAAAAGCGCTGAAAGAACCGCACTCGGAGGTGGGTCAAGGGGCGAACCGAGCCGCGGCGGGCCTTCTGCATGTTCTTATCCGCAGATGTTTCATCGTAGTTGCTCATCCTGTTCAGGCAGCTCCGGTCTTTTCACACTCAGAGTTCCAGAGTTCAGAACGCACAGCAAGCGTCCTCTCACCCAGCCCGTGGAGGAAAGTGAACACCGTTGGCCGAGATGTGGACTGAGGGCTCTCCTCGCACTGGGAAACTCTAAGAATCTAGGCTGACAGACCTGCATGCAGACGAGTCTGATGAGGCGGTGCTGATTCCGGAATGTGATTGACATCGGTGCAACCCTCCAATGGATCCTCAACGGCAAAGAGTTTGCTGGGAAGGATGGTGCCATCCACCGCGTGCACGTTTCGCTCTTGCGCGCCAGCGGTTGAAGGCGCGACCGGCTCGGACTCAGCAGCTCCCATCGCTCCAAGCAACGCTGGCCTACAATGATCTACAGCCGTGGCACTGCTTCAAGTAGCATCTCGTAGCTTGAGAGTCTGCACGGTGCCCGCTTCTTACCGATGTTGTAGACCCCTCAACACATTCTTGAATCGACGAGTTCGCAGCACTGCATGGAGGGCTGGAGCGTGAAGCACTCGAACCTGCAGTGCAGCTGCAGCGCCATCCATTCAAACGAAGGAATGCCTGCATGTGACGCATGTGTCCTCACGGACGGTTCGGGACAAGTACCCAAGCGTTGTTGTTCTCACACCCTCGAGGCAGGAGAAAGCTTTCAGACAGACGGTCTTCGGACGTACAGTACTAGTAGCGAGCTATTCGCGAATGGACCCGACCCCACTGATGCTCCTTAAGCGCTACCAGTATGGCAAGTTTCCTTAGCAGCAAATGCAGCCTCTATTCGTAGCAAAGCAGACACATCATCGTTCCACGCCTTTTCCCCGTTATGGTGGGCGGTTCGTCGGCTTTGCCACCTGCAAACTCAGCTGGCAGCAAGAATTGGCAATACCCTGTTGCGGGTTGAAGCAGCAGCTCCCGAAAGTAATGCTTCAAACACAGGGCGAGATGCCGTGCTACCGGATGAATGCATCAGGCAATCTTAGTAGTTTGTGGGTACACATAAAAGTTCAACTGCCACTGACAGTAGTCGCTTCTCATCTGCGTACAACAACGGTCAAACCTTTCTCAAGATCTCGCAGCCTTCGCGGCAAGCTGTCAGCGTAGGCGTCCGCTGCCCAACTGCAGGTGCAGAGCCCGACGACTACCCTTTCCGGCGCCTGTACACGAGCATGTCACAGCATGTCCTTTCAGGGATGTAGAATCCCGGCGAGGTGAAGGGCAGGGTCGTGACCTGACCTCGTCGGAATTTTCCACCCCTAGAATGTACAGGCTGGTGTCCCAGCCCTGAGCATGTACGAGCACATGCACTGGCGACATGCTCTGAACGTGACATCTCGGCATCCAGTCATGGTTGTTGCGACTACCCCAAAAAAATCAGCTCTGAAATGCATTACAGTACCGAAGTCAGACTATGCCATGTCCATGACGTGATGTCTCCGCAGGCAGTGCGACCGTTAGCAGTGGGGGGTGAGTCTGCAACAGCACATAGCGGTGTTCATTGCACATATTTGATATATTTTTGGAATGGGCTACTTAGTAGAAGTGTGCGTCAGGTGAGTATGGCGACGAGGTCTCAATGGGTTGTGGTTCAGGAGACATATGACTGATGCTTGAACCTGAGCTGCGACATGCGCAGACAGCCACCAGCTAGAGCTGTACAGAGCATGACAATACTTGCACGATTAAGCAAAGGTAGTGCACCAGAACAATTTGAGAAAGCACAAGCGCTCATGTTTTTGACGCTTCCCGGAATTCCTTACACCTACGCAAGCCCAAACCCGCAAAGTGCAACCTCGACGTTGCTAGTGATGGCCAGTTCGTGACCTGGTTTAGCATGTCAGAAATACCATCGTGCCCCTTAATGTTTGCTCCGCACCAGATTCGCGCTAAGTCTGATCCAGATTTGTTCAAACCATAACACAAATTCTGCAGCACGCTTGTGGTACGTGCGTAGCTTATTGAGTGTGCTGCGGCAGCTACCCACCATTAACCCATCAAAACAATGCCGCCGTACCGCCAGTCAGAGTTCAACAAAAGTCGTACCTCTAAACGTACCGGCCGCCGAACATCATCGGAACCTAGGCCAGCAATTACAAGACTTGACATCCGCGGCTGTCAAGACCTCATCACAGCTAGGCGAGCTTGCAGCGTGTAGGCGCCACCATAATCCGTAGGCCTCGATATTCTCGGAAAGCGATTACAGAATTTGCACCCGTGACATCATCGCCGTCTTACCTGCGTTTTCCTCAGAGACTCTTCTGTGGAGCCAGACTAGTTGTGCCAGATTGGTGCGTGATTGTGATTATACTGAGCAAAGGGCCCCGGGGACGTCTCCCGGGTCTCTTGGGGGCGACCACACATGGAGTAGCCCTGCAAGCGGAGAGAACAGTGCAGGAATTGGCACTCAGCACAGCGTCTCACAACAACATCGAGGCCGGGGCTGGCGTTCGCTTGATGTTGCCACGAGTCGCGGTCAGAGTGTCGTAGCAGGCAGGGCCAGGAGTCCCTGCCAAGTCATGCTCTGCCTCATATGTCACTTAGGCTCTGTCTGGAGCGAGTAGCGAATGTCGTCGGTTGGACAAACGTTGTCCGCTCTGTTCGCACAAGTCATGATGGAAATGCGAATGCGAGGGGGGCACGTGTCTTTGACGCTGCCGCCATAATGCTCGGCCTGGGTCAGATCCGAAGAGCCACGGCCACATGCAAGCACTGACCAGGCCTCGGGTTTGTGTTCGGAAAGCGATGCCCCTTGGGCCGGCCTCGCAAAGGCAACACTCCCACCAGGTTCAGCTTTTTGAAGTTTTAAGGCTTTTAAGGCTTTTAAGGCTCCAAGGTTCGGGCTCTTTGCAGGTGGGTCGTACCTGCATGCGCGGTGCGTGCGGGCACAAGTTTGCCAAAGTCAAAGTGCCAGTCTAAGCGGAGCACTCCCCAGGTCCAGGCGATGCAGTTCTCTCCGGAGGAGCGAATCGCTGCGATGCGGCGAACCTTGCTTTCTGTTTCCGCACTTCCACCCAAACCGACACTGGGAGGACTTCTACAATGCTGGGCTGAGACCTTGCGGATGTCTGAGAACCGCCACTTTGCGCCAGCAGCTCGTGCGAGCGAGGGCTTCCGGGAGTCGTAGGTTCCAGGCCTCTCATCGATGCAGATTCTACTGCCTACTTCGTAGGCCTTTCGAATCCTTTCGACAACCTCATACCTTGCAAGGCCACATACTCAAGGATCCGGCCCCACTTCCGAAGGTGTTCCACCGTGCCTACAGCGCTGGCAGGTCCAGGAAATGACCAAAACACCATGCTCACTTCCAAGTGCCCAGCTGGGCATTCTTCGTGCTGCTGACAGACGCATTGGGAGAGAGGCTCCGAGGGCCTTTGCCGGGCGAATTGCATCATGTCGAGAATGCGCTAGATTTCTGGTCCTTCATGCTGTGCTCTTCACCGAAAAACCTATATCCGATACTCAGCTCCGAGCTGGAAACGATTTTCCTTGCCTCGCGACATCACACGAGCATGATATCGAGAGAGCGGCGATGCTGTCCCTTCCCTTCGAGAGCAGACCATACTAGGCAACAGGCTGTGGAAGAGCCGAAACCTCTGAAGCAGCTTCGCACGACATATCGGCTTCGCTACTCTCAGCTAGGTACCGAAGGCATGCGGTGTAACCATAGAGGGCTTCCAGCCTGGCATCTCCATGCCGTTGCCACTCTGGGGTCGACCTGTTTCACCGTACAGCCATGAAACGATATCGCTTGTCTGGCCAACCTCGGCGCGCTTAGGCTGGATTCAAGGGCTGCGCACCTGTGGCGAGTTGCTGAACATGCCTCGGCAGCAGTCAACAAGCCGTCAGCAAGACTGCGCTGGAGGAGAAATCAAGGAGAATCTTAACCCACAGGGCCACAGGCGTACAGTCAAAACCGAAAAATGGGACATGCACAATGGCAGGCAGGGACGCAGTCTTCCTTTTTCATTCTCAGGACGCACCCTTAGCTCAGGCACCTCTGCCCTAGCCACTACTACAGCACGCTGCGGCTCTAAGCGTGAGTATGACTTGCATGATTTGTCAGTGTTTTGCATCTCGCTTGCTTCGTGCGATTTTTTGCTGGCCCCTGCTTGCGGAATTTCAACCTACGTGAATTCCTGCGGCATACGCCTTGAAAAGATCGCCGATCTCCTGCCACGAATCCAACTGGTTTTTGAACTGTCAGCGACATCGGAACCGTGCAAGCTGCGGCTCACAGCTGTCGGGGTCAGGCTCCACAGTTGCCCCAACCCCGTCCTGAACCCGCCGTTCGCGCTCTTTTCCTTGCAAAGCAAGTAAATCACGCAGGACTCTGCCCAGCTACGGAGATTGATGGACACGTCTGCACCAAAGACACAGTGAACAATTCCGAGGGTCCGTTCATCTTCTGAAGCTTGCCTTCTTTAGCAGCCATGAGCTGGGCCTCGCATGGCATCTTAACGCGTGCTTTCCAGATGCACCAGCCTGAGCCACGCTGGCCATCACACCTCTATGTCACAGCGCAGCAATACCAAGCATCGGACTCTCGACGGCGGCTCCCGGACAGTTGGCTTTGGTGGGTTGTCTCCCGAAGGCCTGCGCCAAAGGCCAAGCACTCTTTCAATACCTCAAGGACCAAAACCACTGCTGTCAAGGCACTCGTAACGGAAACCTCGGACGATGACACCATGACACTGGCATGCCTTCCTGTCCTATGGGCCTAGTAAGGTATCTGAAGGGAATGCAGTCCTCGGTCAAGTCATCAAAATACTTTAACTGAACCCAGTTTTGCTTCCTCGCGAAGATCTGCACAGAAGCTAGACAACCAACATACTGCACTCCGCAGGAAGTCAACGTCCAAGATTTCAGGTCGGGCCACAAAGGTGTAAGGTTTGAGGACATCTACAGCACGACGTGGAACTCAAGTGCCGACGAGTTTCAGTAAACCATATCTCTCTGAGCCCTTTGGGCCCGGTAGATCTCGCCGTCCTCGGGTCGCCTGGTCGAGCGGAGCTCCTGGCTCCTGGCTTCCCTTTGCTTCGTGGCTTCGCTGAGGCCGAGCTGCCGTCCCTTGTCGCGGCGGTCGCCATAGGAGCGCCGATAGTTTCTGAGCCTGATGCCCATGCGGGGGG